>PVHP010029874.1:0-22038 GCA_004024765.1 Zapus hudsonius
GTTAGGCTGGCTGACCAGTGAGCCCCAGTGATTCTCCAGTCTCCACTCCCCTCAGGACTAGGGTTACAGTTAGGTGGGGCCAAGGCCAGCTGTTGTGTGACTGGGGAATTGAACTTGGCGAAACTGGGTCCTCACACTTGTGTGGCAAGCACTCACCCACCAAGCCATCTCCCCAGCCCAGTACTTCATATGTGAGTATTGAGGAATGAATGTATGTACATGATCTGAGTTCATCTCAGGGTGAATGTGCCAGGCTTGAGCTTTTGGTGAAGCTATTGGCTGTGTCTCAGAGCCTCCCAATGGAACATGTAATCAGACTGTGGCTATTTGTCCCCAAACTTGGCCATACAGTATGTTCTGTGGACTACAGCCAAGAGACATTGTCTATTCATAAACACAATCACTTACTGCAGCAGAGCGAGGCAGCAAGGTGCAGTGTCTCACTGTTTCACCTGGGGAACTCACCAGAGTGCTTCTTCCCCTCATGGCCAAGGTTTCTGAATCATAACCTGCAGAGCAAGCTAAGGAGCATATCACAATCTGCAGCGCCTTAATGCAGCCGGGCTCTGAGTTAGCAGCTGCAGCTACAAACCAAAGAACAGGCCTTTGTGAAGAGCGTGAAAGAAACCGTTTGTCTTGTGCTCATCTTTACGCCACAGAGAACTCCCCACCCTCATTAAAGTAAGGTCTTTAAGCTAAGATAGGACTCAATTATATCAAAGTCAGATGTCTCAGGATGTTAAGCTATCCTTGTCCTGCTAAGTTTCCAGGGCCCTTATTTTCCAACCAGTGCCTGAGAAAGAAAGAAGCTACATGAAGGGGGAGGGGCAGGACACTCATCACAAAACACAGATGGAGTCAGGCTCAGGATGAACCATGTAAGACCAGATGAACCACCTCTACACTGTGAAACCCATGCTGGGCAGAGCTTTCAGGAACATGGCTTTGCTCCAACAGCTCCACTGCACCTGCCTCAAATTAAACCGCCCTTCACTTTTCAAACAGCACTGAGTTTATCTCCTAGGCCAAATTGCCACGACTTAGATAAGTCAGTTTCAGACACATTTCTTTAGTAGACTCACATATAAACCCACTACTTCCTGAATAGCTTCGCACCTGGAACTACCTTTCTCAGCCCCAAACCAGACTCTTCTTACATATGAATGTGGCCACCTCTGGCTGGTGGTGTGACTCAGTAGTAGAGTTCACCCAGCACAAGGAAAAAAAAAAAAAAAAAAGACAACATTCAGCCAGACTGATGGTCCAGCCAGTGAGTTTTGAGTGGCATGAAGGTCATCCAAGAATTCCACTCTTCAGTGTCACTGTCCTCTGTCCACCATTAGAATTCCAAGGATAAAACATTGGGCAAAGTCCCTCTCAGAGTTATACTTGGCCTGGCAGAGGAAAGGTTGGAGAGCTTAGCAGATGGCAGGGAATAAAAGGGCTCATCTTTTCTAAGCCCAAAGCCCAAGTAGGTGCCAGGATGAGGGAAAAAAAAACTGTTCTTGATGTTTTGAAATGCTTCTGACATGCTAAAGGATGGCCGTTAGTGTTAGTGGATCACATTACTCTTCATTCAAAAGATAAATACTGGTTAAGACTGGCCAGCCAGGCCAAATGTGCCAACTGGTATAATAGTGGCATGTCTATTGTGGGAGAAACCAACTGTTCTCTAATTGGACTGGAGGCCTGGGACTGAAGGCCTAGTCAAAAGCCTGTGGAAGGGAGGTCATGAACCCTAGGGGAGTAATGACTGCTGTTGTCTGGCTAAATGCATATATTATTCCTACCACACTGCCTTATAAGCGCTTTAATGTGCATACCCATGTAATAATGCTACTCTCACTCTTGTCTAGAGAAGCTTCTTTTTCAGATGGTGGTGACCACTGGGATATCTCACAAGACACCATAGTGCTGAGAAGAAATGACAGTGGAGTGTTCAGCACTGGGACATCTATTGTGGAAGAGGTGGTAGAAAGATTGTAAGAGCCAAAGAAAGGGCAGGACTGCTTACAACACAAACTTCCAGACACAAAATGGCCTTGATATTCATGACTTCCAAGTGCCTGATAATACTTAGTGGGAGGAAATAATGATACCAAAACAGACACTAATTGAGAGGGGGAAGAGATATAGAAGAGGGCCTGGAGGGAAACATAATGGTTTATTGTCTATTATGGAATTATGGAAGCTATCAATAAAAAGTTTAAAAAAGCAGGCTGGAGAGATGGCTCAGCGGTAAAGGCACTTGCCTCCAGTGCCTAAGGCTCTGGGTTCAATTTCCCAGTACCCACATAAGCCAGACCCACAAGGTGGTGGCCCTGGTGTTCTCTCTCTCCTTGAAAATGAATAAATAAAATATATTTTAAAAATCAACAAAAATACTTTTTAAAAAAAAGTTTAAAAAAGCCAAAGATAAATACTGAGCTGGAGAGATGGCTCAGCAGTCAAGGCCCTTGCCTGCAAAGCCTACAACCAGGATTTGTCCGATTCCCCAGTGCCCATGTAAAGCCAGATGCACAAAGTGTCACATGCATCTGGAGTTTGTTTGCAGCAGCTGGATGCCTTGATGTGCCCATTTTCTTTCTTTTCTAAGTTTACAAATAAATAAATAAATAAATATTTTTTAAAAAGATAAATACTGGGCTGGAGAGATGGCTCAGCGGTTAAGGCACTTGCCTCTAGTGCCTAAGGCCCCGGGTTCAATTCCCCAGTACCCACATAAGCCAGACCCACAAGGTGGTGGCCCTGGTGCACTCTCTCTCTCATCTCTTTGCTTGAAAATGAATAAAATATTAAAAAAAAAGATAAATACTGGGCCAGGTGTGGTGGTGCATACCTTTAATCCCAACACTCCTAGGAAGAGGTAGGAGGATCACCCCTGTGAGTTTGAGGCCAAACTGAGAGTACATAGTGAATTCCAGCTCAGCCTGGGCTAAAATCCTTCCTTGAAAAATAACATCCCTCCAAACAAAAAAACCCAAAACAAAACAAAAAGATAAATATTGGGCCTGGAGAGATGGATCAGTAAAGGTGCTTGCTTACAAAGCCTGATGGACCAGGTTCAATTCCCAAGTACCCACGTAAAGGTAGACAAAGCGGCACATGCATCCACAGCTTGTTTGCAGTAGCAGGAGGCGGTGGCATGCCTATACGTTTTCTCTCAAGTAAGATGATAAATACCATTCCAGGGAGCTGACCTTTTTCTTAAATATTAACTGTGCAATGGACAAGGAGGTTTAGAAGGGTCCCCTCATTTTCTAAAACCTATTAAGTGGAGTAAAGCAAGGTTAGCAAGGTGTGAAGAGGTGGTGGTGTGGGAACTTTGTCACAAGGACAGCAATGGACCGAGGGCTGCAGCGAGTGTGGGTAAGGGCCTAAGAGAGGTGAAGAGAACATCTACCAGTGGGTGACAGCAAAGGGATGGTGATTCACAGCTGACAGACCCTCTAGGCACATGCACTAAGAATCAAGGGGCCAGGTTCTTTGCTGTTGGAGAAGGGTGTTAAATTCAGAAGCACAAAGAACTAGAAGAGATCCTGTGGTGTCTCAAAATTGAATAAAAGATGTTGATTTGAACTGAGTTATACATACACATGGAAGTAAATGTGTATATACATAGGTATAGATCACATGACTTTAAAAATATTGTCATTTGCAAACTGAGAGGGAGAGAATGGGCACACTAGGCCCTCTTGTTACTGCAAATGAATTCCAGATGTGTGTGCCACCTGCCTGTATGTGGGTACTGGGAAATTGAGCCTGGGATGTCAGGCTTTGCAAGCAAGTGCTGCCTTTAACCATTGAGAAACCTCTCTAGCCATTAAAAATTTAAGAGAGATAGACACAGAAGAGTATGGGTGTGCCAGGGCCTCCTGCCACTGCAAACTCCAGATGCATGTATCACTTCATGCATCTGGCTTTATGTGGATACTGGGGAATTGAACCTGGGCCATCACGCTTGGCATGCAAGTGCCTTTAATAACTGAGCCATCTTTCCAGTGCCTCCCCCACCCTTACTTTTGGTTTTTCAAGGTAGGGTCTTGCTCTAGCCCAGGGTGACCTGGAATTCTCTCTGTAGTCTCAGGGTGGCCTTGAATTCATGGTGATCCTCTCCCAAGTGCTGGGATTAAAGGCGTGTGCCACCACGCCCGGCTTCCTCCTTTTGAGACAAGATCTCATGTAGCCCAGGCTGGCCTTGAACTTGGTATGTAGCTGAGGCTGGTCTTCAATTCTTGATCCTTCTGCCTCCACCTAAGTACTGGAATTATTAGCATACATTACCACAACTGGTTAATCCACACAATTTAGCAAGTAAGCTCTGGCTACTGAGAGGGCTGGAAAAGAACACTAATAGCAATGTGCAAATTCAATGTTTAGCTTCTGAAGACCTCTCCACTCAAAGAAATCAGGAAAAAGGACATTACCAAACTTGACTGGGACTAGTGGTTTTGCTCATTTCTGTCTTTTTTTTCCCCCGAGGGTCATTTTGTTTGAGACAGGTGTTGCTATGTAGCTCAGGCTGGTCTTGAACCTGTGGATCTTCCTACCTCACCTTCCCAAGTGCTAAAATTACAGGTGTGTATTAGTTAGGCTTCAAACTGTCTCCTTGAGATCTTTTATCGGGTCATGTTTATTTTCCCCCTCAAGTGCTGGAAATTGAACCTAGAGCCTCAAGCATGAGGCCACTGGGCTACATCCTCAGTCCTCTGTACTTTCAGATAAGGTCTAATTTGCTCAGACTGGCCTTGAACTTTCAATCTTTCTGTCTCATTCTAAGTAGTTGGAATTTACAGGTCTGTCACTAGTGTCGCACTCTAGCCCAGGCTGACCTGGTTTCACTATGTAGTCTCAGGGTGGCCTTTTACTTCTGCTTCCCGAGTGCACCACCATGTCCAGCTTTCTTTCCTTCTTCTCTCTCTCTTTTCTCACTATATAGCCCAGCATGGCCATGAACTTGCATTGATCCTCCTGCCTCAGTCTGAGTGCTCAGATTGCAGACATCACTTGAACACACATCTGACGTCACTTGTAGTGTGTCAAATAGTTGGGAATGTAAACTTTGATGCTGAGGCAAGAGGATCAAGAATTGGAGGCCAGCCTGAAGCTACAGTGAGTTCTTGTCTCAAACAAACAAAACCCACCCAATTAATAGCATTGGATTATAATCATTGAATAGAACAAAAAGTGGAGTCCGCATTAGTTAAATGAGAAAGCTTTCCCTGACACTGGAATTCCAACCAATACATTTAAAAGAGGAGGATTAGAAATCACTATTTGGCAGCCACCATAGTGATTCAACCAACAAAGTAGTGCTAGAGAGACTATAGGGGAAATGTGTGATGAGAGGCAAAATATCATCTCAGAGTTTCTCTACAGCATATTTAAAAGTAATAAGAGAGCTGGGCATTTAATCCCAACAGAGGTAGGAGGATTGATGTGAGTTTGAGGCCACCCTGAGTACATAGTGAATTCTAGATTAGCTTGGGCTAGAGTGAGACCCTACCTCAAAAAACAAGTGTGCAAGCCGGGCGTGGTGGTGCACACCTTTAATCCCAGCACTTGGGAGGCAGAGGTAGGAGGATTGCCATGAGTTCAAGGCCACCCTGAGACTACATAGTGAATTCCAGGTCAGCCTGGACTAGAGGGAGACCCTACCTCAAAAAAAAAAAAAAAAAAAAAAGTATGCAGGGACCTAGCACACACCACCTAAATTATGTGACATTAACAACATGTGACATGTATCACTCAGTACAATGCATTGGGAACATCATACCTCTGATATTCCTGCCCAAATGATTAACCTGAAACAGTTCATGAGAAAACACACCAACAAATTTGATACGACAGATTACACAGCTCTTGTAATCTTAAAATGTCAAGGTTAAGGAAGCAAGCCAGAATGGTCCCAGGCTGTAGGAAAGTGAGCTGTACTATTAAATTGAACACAGTGGCTTTTTTTGTGTGTGATAAGAAAATTGGGAAAACCTGAATCATCTGTAGCTGGTAAGAATGTCACCATGTGGTGGGTAAATTTGGGATAAAGAGATCATGTCTACAGTTGCATAAATTATACAACACAGATTACAGAATACCATCTTGCAATTCATACTCCACCCCCCTCACAGTAGGATCTCTCCTAGCCCAGGCTGACCAGAATTCACTATGTAGTCTCAGGCTGGCCCTTCAACTCACAATGATCTTCCTACCTCTGCCTCCTGAATGCTGGGACTAAATGTATGAGCAACTATACCAGGCCTCCTTGGGATTTAAAGAAAAAAAAAATGGGCTGAAGAGATGGCTTAGTGATTAAGGCAATTGCCTGCAATGCAGAAGGACCAGAGTTCGATTCCCCAGTGCCCATATACAGCCAGATGCACAAGAGGGCGCATGTGTCTGGAGTTCATTTGCAGTGGCTTGGAGGCCCTGGTGCGACCATATTCTCTCTCTGCTTGCCTCTCTCTCTCTCTCAAATAAATAAAAAAAAATTTAAAAAAACCAAACTTTATTGATAGCTTCCATAATCACAGATCATAAGCCATTCCCTCCTCATCCTCCCCCATATCTCTTGCCCCTCTCAATTAGTCTGATTTGTGTCATCTTTTCCTCCCATGTGTAGGTATTATCTGGCATTGTGAATATCAAGGCTGTTTTTGTGTCTGGAAGTTTGCATTGTAAGCAGTCCTGGCCTTCCTTTGGCTCTTACAATCTTTCCGCCACCTCTTCCGCAATAGACCCTGAGCCTCGGGAAGTGTGATGGAGATGTCCAATGCTGAACACTCCACTGTCATTTCTTCTCAGCATTATGGTCAAGGCCTCAGCCAGAGCTTCAGAGTGAGTTCAGAGTGAGCCTGGATTAGAGTGAGATCTGGCCTCAAAACCAACAAACATGCAAATTTATGTTTTTTCTCAACTCCTTTTGTGTCAAACAATAAAAATCAGAAAATTGCTAAAATCTAAGGATCTTTTAGTTCTCTAGACACAAATTATAAAGTGACATGTTTAAAAGTCCAAGGGACTCTGATTTCAGGTGGAACAATTACTTATCAAGGATATACTCTTGTGTTTTGTTTTTTGAGGTAGGGTCTCTCTCTAGCCCAGGCTGGCCTCAAACTCACAGCGATCCTCCTACCTCTGCCTCCCAAGTACTGGGATTAAAAGTATGGACCACCACTCCTGGTTCATTTTCTTTTTAAAGGCAAGTTCCAGGCATGTGCCACCATGTCTCCAGTTTATAGTTTTTGTAGTGTTGGAGATTGAACCCAAAGGTCTCAGGCTCAGCTGAGGACCCCAGCACGCAGGAGGCATTGGCAGGAGAATCAGAAGCTCAAGGTCAAATTCAGTTATACTACAAGCTTGAGCCAGCCTAGGATACATGAGATCCTATCTAAAAAAAAAATTTAACTCTACTGTATAAAATTCCAGGTATTAGTATAAAATGGCAAGACAGGTTGACAACTCCGAACTTGAGAAAAATACATATTAATGGGCTTCACAAATATAAACCACAATTGCTAATCTCAATAAAAAGGCTCAAGGTTTAGGCCTCTTTGAATTCTTCAGCTGTTCAACATCAACAAGCCACCATTTATGGATATCTTCTTCAAAAGGCTCAAACACACAATGAACTCATGCTGTGTTACCACTCAGCATGAACTCAGCTGGTGCTGAGCACAAGAGGCTTTCGGTATTTGCACTGAATCCAGACTCGGTACATCGTCAGCTGCTTCCCTCGGTTCACTTGCAATCGGCGATCCACCAGGTTCTGCACCTTTTCCAGTCCCGCAGTAGTAAAAAGTGTGTTCAGCTCATCTGGTTGGAAAGGAGAAGATGTTTATGGATTTTCCCCTGAAGGCCATTTTGTTGATGGTGGCTTTCCATGTAACATGAGGCTGAGAGAGTTAAGATTTTAGCAGCATTGTTTACTTGTTTATATAGTCATGGTTTGGTGATGGCAGGTGTATATTCAGGATGGAGAACCCTCCCATGGGTGGCCTAACATGCAGAGGGAGCTCCTTAAGAGCCAGTGATGGAAGGAGGATTATTTATTTGCAGAGAGAGATAAAGAGAAGAGAGAGAAGAGAATGGGTATATCAGGGCCTCCAGCCACTGCAAATGAATTCCAAATGCATGTGCCACTGTGCATATGGTTTTACATGGGTACTGGGGAATCACACCTGGGTCACTAGGCTTTGCAAGCAAGTGTCTTAACCACTGATCCATTTCTCCAGCCCCAGAAGGTGTTTTTAAAAAGGTAAATGCGACAGGCCAGGGTTTTGAAAACATTGCTACAGGGTTTCATGAACATCTTATATTACACAAAGCAAGATACACAAAGCGGCACATTTACTTGGAGCTTGTTTGCAGTAGCAGTAGGCTCTGGTGCATCCATTCTCTCTCTGCTTGTGAGTATAACAGGGGTAAGGGTGGTGGTGGTGGTGAAGACTGTAATCCCAGCACTTGGCAGGCTGAGGCAGGAACACAAGTTCAAGGTCCACCTAGTCTACATTAGGAAGACCCTGTTTCAAACAAAGCAACACCCACCAAAAAATTATGTGCAAAATTGATATACAAAGCCAGGTGTAGTGCACACCTTTAATCCCAGCGCTCGGGAGGCAAAGGTAGGAGGATCGCTTTAAGTTTGAGGTCAACCTGAGATTGCATAGTGAATTCCAGGTCAGCCTGGGATAGAGTGAGAACCTACCTCAAAAAAAAAAAAAAAGAGAGACATATAATTTGTATGTCAAGATGACGTTTTAGGGGACAGCATTTACTAGCCAAAGGCTCAAAGTATGTGACTCCCAAGGAAGGGCTGGTGAGGACAGAGCCTGTGGGCAGGGCAGGGAATAGAAAGCCAGTCCAGGTTCTACCTGGAGCCCAGGGGAAACAACTCACCTTGACACAGCTGTATCCCAAGCTCATCCTGGTACAGAGGGTGAAACAGGCCAGACTGGCAATGAGGCTTACAAAAAAGGCAGGTTCCCAATTTGAACAGTGCCAGAAAGGAAGAGTAAAGCAATTGCAGGCTAGCACCAAGCTAGGCATATCTGGGGACAGTGACAGTTCAAAGAAGCTAAAGGGCAAAGTACGAGAGGTGGGAAATCTTATGGGAAAGGCAGGAGAGGCCTAGTAATTTTCCTCCTGAACACACACAGATAACCATCTCTGATTTGGTACTTTGCATCCCATTGGCATGAAGATGATCTGTTTCATACCTTGTGTGAAGAAGTAGACTCTGGTGCCATCACCTCTCACATAGAAATTTCCAGATAGACACTGACCTGCAGAATGACATCGTAAAAACATCAGAGAAACATTCATGTACTTTGAATTTCATCACTTACCAAATATGTACCTAGCTGGGTATGGTGGCACCCATCTATAATCTTAAGGGGCTGAGGAAGGAGGATTGCCACTCAGTCCAGCCTGGGCAAAAGAGTTCCAGGTCAACTTGGGCTATAGAGTGAGATCCTGTCTCAAAAAACCAACAGCTTCCACCACCACCAAATAAATAAAATTTAAATATGCATTAAGATAGATTTCTTGGGGACACTTAGTACTTTGCTTGAGTATGTAATCTCTTATAAAGAAAGCCCCCCCCCCCTTTTTTGGTTTTTCGAGGTAGGGTCTCACTCTTGCCCAGGCTGACCTGGAATTCACTATGTAGTCTCAGGGTGGCCTTGAACTCATGGCGATCCTCCTACCTCTGCCTCCCAAGTGCTGGCATGTGCCAAGACACCTGGCTTAAATGTGTAGTCCAGGTTTGGCTTGAACTCTGTTCCTCCTGCATCATCCACCTCTTTAGCAATATCCTACTAGAGTGCACCACCGCAACCGGCATTTTTTTTTTAGGTAGGTTCTTCCTCTAGCCCAGAGTGATCTGGAATTTACTATGTGGTCTCAGAGTTTTTGGGTGGGTTATGGATCTTTCCTTATCAAGACAACAACCTGAAGGACACAGATACTACGTCTTTATTGTCACTGTCATATACACTGAAAATGTGTGCTCAACCTGCTATTTGTTTCCTACCTTATTTTTCACTTTGGTGCTGGGGATTGAACTGAGAACACTGTACATGCTAATGTACTCCCAGGTCTTGCATAATTTATTTTCCCCTTCAATCTTGGGTATTGAACCCAGGGTCTTCTGCAAGCCAGGCAAGTGTTCTGCCACTGGGCTATGGGTCAAGCTCTCTTTTGACTTTTTGTTTTCTTCTGAGGTAGAGTCTTATAGTCCAGGCTAACTTGGAACTCACTTTATAGTTAGTTATAGGCTGGCCTCAAACTCACAGTAATTCTCCTACTTCTGCCTGCCAAGTGCTGGGATTAAAGACGTATGCCACCAAGCCTGGCTCTCATTTGACTTATTTTTGAGATAGGGCCTCACCCTGAAGCTTTGGCTGACCTTAAATTCATGGCATTCCTCTTGTCTCAGCATCCCAAATGCTGGGATTATAGGCACGTGCCACCATTCTCTTTTAACCTATCGTCCTTTTTTCTTTTTGGTTTTTCGAGGTAGGGTCTCACTCTAGCTCAGGCTGACCTGGAATTCACTTTTGTAGTCTCAGGCTGGCCTCGAACTCATGGCAATCTTCCTACCTCTGCCTCCCGAGTGCTGGGATTAAAGGCGTGCACCACCATGCCCAGCTCCTTTCTTCCTTTTATGTTTTTATTGAGGCAGTATCAATTCACAAACTGCCTGTCCTCAAACTCACTATGTAGCACAGGCTGGCCTGGACTTAATATATCGCTGAGGATGACCTTGAACTCCTAATGTTCCTGCCTCTGCCTCCCAAATACTAGGATTATAGGCATTCATCACGTCTAGCTGTCACACTGTATTTAAAATTATCTATGTAAGTGTCTTTCAAAAACCAGTTCTTCTCAGAAGCACTTCCCTCCCCCTCCATGACTATCTGCTGTTTACACGACTCATAGCCCTCAAACCCATGGAGCATTCCAGCAATCCCACTGAGGAGGGCCTTCAGTAGAATGGGGGCAGGGAACTGGTGGTACCAACACATGGGTTGTTCACACAAAGTTTCTACTTAATAAATAAATTAAAACACAAACTGTTCTTCTAAAAGTTAAAGTAGTAATCATGGCTAAAAGACTATAATAAACTATGCAATACAAATCTCTTATATTGTTAAAAAATATAGCATCTTTCTACTGCCAATATTAAATGGCTTTACATAAGGGGCTCTAATTCCAGTGTTTTAACTGAACTATATGCCTAGTCTGATGGCAAAACCATTGTTTAAAAAAATTAATTTGGGGGAGAGGGAGAGAAAGGGGGAGAGAGGGAGAGAGGAAGAGAGGGAGAGAGAGAAGGAGGGAGAGAGACAGAGAGAGAGAGGGAGGAAGAGAGAAAGAGAGAGAGAATAAATGTGTGAGGGTTTCTAGCCACTGTAAATAAACTCCAGATGCATAAGTCAGCTACCTTGTGCTTCTGGCTTTAGGTGGGTACTGGGGAATCAACTCTGGGTCCTTAGACTTTGCAGGCAAGCACCTTAATTGTTGCACCATTTCTCCAGCCCCATCTTTTTTTTTTATTATCCATAATGAGTTACAAATGAGTTGTTATTCCCAGTTCCCTAATGCCCCTCTTCCCTATCCCCAATCAGCCTCCGTGGGCAATCTGGATCAGTCCATGGGGTAGGGGATTATGAATGGCCCAGGAGTCAGCCTGGTTCCACCCACCTTAGTATGATGTTACTGAGGGGGAAGATGTCTCTGGGAGTTCTCCCCCACCATGGCTCTTACAATCTTTCCGCCCCCTCTTCCGCTCAGTTCCTTGAGTCATGGTGGGTGAGTATTAAGGCTGCTTTATTGTTGAGGTCTTAGGTGCCTTAGTACTTCTGCTTTAGGTTGTGTTGAAAATCACTGGTGTCTTGTCTGGCTTATCCTGTGTTGACTGACTGGCTGTGATTATGGGTTTCTTGTTGATCCCACCATTCTCTGCGGGGTTCCATATGGATCCTACATGGTAGGTCTGGTGTGGCTCATCTCTTGCCAGGATGTCAGCTATCGGCCTGCGGTTCATTGGTAGGGTTTCCAGCCCCATCATTTTGATTATTGTGACAAAATACCTTTTTTAAACCGAAGCTGAGCCATGTCATAGCGGCCATAATCTCGAAGAAGCATTATCCCTCCAGGCTTTAGAAGGCTGCTGAGTCTGTTGATAGCTTTTTGCATCCTGTGGGGCAGCAAGGAATAAAAATTAGGCTTCCTTAGGAACAGGGTTCTTTTTCCCTGTGGCCATAGTCCAAAAGGCCAATGGACTCTGACACACCAACACTGAAAGCATGGCTGTCTTTGCTTCAGTTAAGAGAGGCCTGTGCTCTGCCATAGGCTTCATGGTAGGGAAAGTTGCAAGTCTGCCACCCTGCCGGGTGCTCTTGTGGCTCTCTGGGTGGGTAGTGTTGACTAGTGACTCATCTGCCCCACTAGACCTGATCACTATCAGCAAATATTGTCTTTCTGTTTGTTAAATGAAGAGCTGTCCTTCAGAATTTACAGTTGCTAGGTGTGTGCCTAAAATCCCTCACTTGGGAGGCTGAAGTAGAGGATTATGAATTGGAGAATGGCTTTGGACACTTAGTGAAACTGTCTTAAAAAGCCTCCTAGGGCTGGAGAGATGGCTCCGCGGATAAGGCACTTGCCTCCAGTGCCTAAGGCCTCGGGTTCAATTCCCCAGGACCCACATACACCAGACCCACAAGGTGGTGGCCCTGGTGCGCGCTCTCTCTCTGCTTGAAAAATGAATAAAATATTAAAAAAAAAAGCCTCCTAGGGTCTGAAGAAGATGGCTCAGTGGTTAAAGGTGCGTGCTTGCAAAGCTTGACGGCCCAAGTTTGAGTCCCAGCACTCACGTAAAGCCAGATGCAAAAATCTGGAGTCTGTTTGCAGTGGCAAGAGGCCCTGGCTCACCCATTGTTCTTTTTCTCCCTCCCTTCTTCCTTCTTTGCTTGCAAATAATAAATAAAATATATATATTTTAAAAGCCTCTTAAAAGGGGCTGGGGAGATGGCTTGGTGGCAAAAGAGCTTGCTATATAAACATGTGGACCCAAGTTCAATCCCTAGCACCCATGTAAAAGCCAGATGTGAGGCCAGGCCTGCTGGCATATCACATGCCTTTTATCCCAGCACTTGGGAGGCAGAGGTAGAAGGACTGCTGTGAGTTTGAGGATACCCTAAGACTACATAGTGAATTCCAGGTCAGCCTGGGCTAGAGCAAGACCCTACTTTGACCCCCCCCCCACAAAACTAACAAAACAAGAAGCCAACAAAAACCCAAACAAAAATGCCAGATGTGGCTGTGGCTGCACATACCTGTCTAACCAAACCAAAACCCTCAACCTCCCCCTAAAAAATAAAAACTAACCAACCAAACATATCCCATGTTCCAGGAGTAAGGACATCTGACTCCCTCCTCTGGTCTCGAGTATGTGCACCCACACATATGCACATACCCGTGAACACATCACACACTGCCCTTCCCTTCTATGTGGGGAGGCAAGCAGCGTGCAGGCGTGCTTAGGAAGAATGCTTTACATTTGCTACTCTATTTTCTCCCAAAGGCCTGACCCAGGAGACGGGCCCCCGTGAACATATGATTCGCTTCCCTTCCTCTTCTTTTCGCCCCGAGGCCTGGACATGAGTGACTTTGCTCTGCTACATGCTATAATGTGGCCTTGAAGAAGGCTTAAAAGTCAACCAATCATGAACTAAAACTTCCAAAACCATGAGCAAAACAAGCCCTCTCTCTCTCTCTCTTTTTTTTTTTTTTGAGGTAGGGTCTCACTCTAGCCCAGACTGACCTGGAATTCACTATGTAGTCTCAGGGTGGCCTTGAACTCATGGTGACCCTTCTACCTCTGCCTCCCGAGTGCTGGGATTAAAGGCGTGCGCCACCACGCCCAGCTACCCTTTTTCTTTATAAGCTAATTATTATTCAGGTATTATAGCAACTAAAGGCTGATGCAGGCTTTTCTGAGTCTTGGTGTGAGATTCAATATTCATAACTCTTAAAGTATATATGCTACACTCTGCCTCCTCCCATTTGTCTTTTTTCCTTTTCAAAGCCTCATCATGTCCTTGTCAGGTTAGACAACTTCATTGCTACATTAGAGGAAAAAAAACAGACCAGAGGTCAGTCAATCAAAACTTCTGTCCCAAGGAGCCAGCACTGGGTTCTTATCATCCTTGGTCATGTGACCAGGACTGCATACTTTGTCCTCTCATACCACTTGACATCCCTGGGCTGTGACGTTCTCTGGTATGTTTGAGGTCTCAAAGAAACTAGAGCAATCCCTATGGTCAGGTGTGTGGTCTGCTCAGACCGCGGGCACAGAAGCTGGCCTCTATTCTGACACTGGAGCCAGGCAGTACCAAGAGCATCCCTGGCATCAGTTGACAGTGCCTGGATCTCTCAGTCACCATTACTCTGACTTTGATCCTTTGAGACATCAGTTTCATTGCATTACTGGCTGTCCAATGTACAAGAACTCAGTTTTATTTTTAGAGAAGGGAGTCTTGGACAGGGTATAATATAACTCAGTGGTAGAATAGTTGCCTGGCATGTGCAAGGCCAGGCCCCAGGCTCAATACCCAAGACAAAACAAACAACAATACCCCCCCCAAAAAACAAAACAAAACCAACCAACCAACCAACCAACCAAAGAAACAAGACAAGAGATGGGAAGGGTGGGTCTTGATATGCTGACTGGGCTGTCCTTGAACTCCTTGGATCAAGAGATTCCCCTGCTTCAGCCTCCCAATTCCCAGGCCTATAGGCTCTTTTGTTTTCTTGGTGTAGGGACTGAAACCAGAGCCTAATACATACAGATTCTGCCATTGAGTCACACTTTGTGTGGTATATGTAGCACATGCAGATGCCCATGCCCCATGTGTGGAGGCTAGAGAATGTTGGATGTCCTATATTTCTTATCCATGTATTTCCTTGAAATGGAATCTCTGAACCCAGAGTTGCAGTGATTCTGTGATTTTCCTAATCTTCACTCCCCTTAGGACTGGAGTCACAAATATGCATGGCCAAGTCTGGATGTTTATGTGGTTGCTGGGGAATAAACAAGATGGTCTCAAAGCCTTCATACTTGCTGGGCACATGCTCTTAACTGCTGAGCCACTTCTTCAGTCACACATGAAGTTTTTGTTTTTTTTTTAAATTTTATATTATTTATTTACAAGCAGAGAGGGATAGAGGAGACAAAGAGAGAATGGGTGCACCAGGGCCTATCTGCTGCAAATGAACTCTAGACACATGCATCACTTTGTGCATCTTGCTTTACGTGGGTATGGAGAATCAAACCAGGGTCATTAGGTCTTGCAGGCAAGCACTTAGCTGCTGAGACATCTCTCCAGCCCTGCTCCCCAAAAAAGTTTTAATTAATTCCCGCACTCTAGCCCAGGCTGACCTGACACTTACTCTAGTCCCAGGCTGGCCTCAAACTCAAAGAGATCCTCTTATCTCTGCCTCCCAAGTGCTAGAATCAAAGGCACGTGCCACCATGCCAGGCTCTGACTTTCCTTGTATGTAAACCTAACTTTATGGGATTCTGTACTTGGGTTTTCTAAAAGACTTAAGTATCAGAGTACATGCTAGTTGAGCTTCAATGTAAATTTTGTGTTGTAAATAACCTTGTCTTATTTCAAGCACTTGAAAAGGCCAATAATAAGATTGTCTCTAACAGCCATAACTTGGAAGAAGCATGCTCTGGGTATATCAAGAGGGAATCTGCCTACTGACTCCTGATAGGCTGATCCCCCAACAGTGAAAAAGTCCATCTCAAAGCCAACAGGAAGAGGGCTAGAGCCTGAAACTGAAGGTGGACATCAAGACATATGGCTTCTTCATGTTTGTCAGAAAACAATGAAAGCCTTCTTATTCAGGGCCCAATCCTAATTCTAGGTCTGTGAGCAAAGCTTGGGCTTTGCTAACTACTAGTTCAGGGACCCAGAACTTACTTGTCTGGAACAATTGCTGAAAGAACAAATATGAGAATGATGACATCAAGACTGTCTCTAGGCATGGGGTAGCTCTGCTCCTCATCACACACATTGTGAACGAAGGCAAAACAGCGAGAAGGATCGTATTCTGAATTTGTCTGCAGACAGGTGGAGACAAATGGGTCATAAAACATGAACAGGACCCAGAGAAAAGCTTACCTTGCTTTTAATGCCACCACTGTTATTCTCAGCAGGACTGATTTCTAGTCACTACAGCATAAGGTTTCCTAGGGGGACTCACAGGGTAAGAATCAGCACACACAACTGTTGGGTGTGTGGCATACACCTACAATCCCAGCACTTGGGAGGCTAAATCAGGGAGGCTATGGATTAAAGGCCAGCTGAGTCATCACAGTCGAACAACTGAACAACTATAGTGAAACCAAGACTCAAAAAAAAAAAACCCTCTTGACTGCTCTTTTTTGAGTCTCGATGTAGCCCAGGTGTTAAGATTTGAGGTATGTGCTACCACAACTGGCTTTACTTCCCTTTTTATTTATTTACAAGGGAGGAAAGAGGGAGAGGGAGGTAAGGAGAGAGAAGAGACAGAGAAAATGGGCACACCAGGGTCCCCAGCCTCTGCAAATGGACTCCAGATACATGCACCACTTTGTGTATCTGGCTTTATGTGGGTACTGAGGAATCAAACATGGGTTAGGCTTTGCAGGCAAGGGCCTTAGTTCTTAGACACTGAGCCATCTCTGCAGTCCCTCATTCTTGACTAAAGAGGTAGTTTGAGGCCAACCTGGGCTACACTGATGTGCTCTCTCAAACAGACAGACAAAACAAAAAGTTTGGAGAGGTCAAGAACCCTGCCCCAAGTTCCAGTAAGTAAGTGTCAGATATGGTCTTCCTGCCTGGCTCTAATTTAAAGAACGAAGTTAGTAAACTTGATTTCTAGGAGACTCACTGTACTTACCTGGACCAATTCTACAGCTGTGGAAGAAAAATCACAACAGTAGACAAAGAGGCCGGGGTTACTGAAATAGACAAGGCGGATAAAAATCCAATTAGGCTACACATTGGATTGTGTCTACCTCTTTCTAGAGTAGCCAAGTGAAAATATCAAATGGCAAAGAATACTGTACTATTCACTCAAAGAAATCATATGTAGTCATCACAACATACATTTTGGTTAAAATCTATTTGCTTTTGTGCATGTGTGTGCATGAGTGCCACTGGAAGCACAACAGACACCTGTGCTACTTGCCTTTTTCTTTTTTGGTTACTTTGTGTCTAGCTTTATTTAGGTGGCTGGGAAATTGAAAACTGAAGCCGGTTGGTAGGCTTTTCAAGCAAGTGCCTATAACTGCTGAGCTGTCTCCCCAGCCCCTAAAATCCTTTTTGACCTCTATCAAAGGCTAATATGGATATGGCTAATATTAAGTTTATCAAATGTTCAGTGAATTTCAAAACAATGTCCTTTTCTTTTTCTAGCTACAGAACTATTACTTTGCCCTCATATCAAACTGCCTCATCATGCTATAAGCATTCCTGTAACTTCTCTCTGAGCAACTTTGCCACTTGCCCATGCCAGGAGCACAGCTGGTCCTGCCTGCCTCTACCACACAGTGAATGAGTGCTATGGCAACAGAAATGACAACTTTCCCTTATTTGTTACCAAACACCCACTGAGGGTCCACTAAGTGTTGAATATTTTCCTGGACATGAAAGAGACAAAGAAGAACAAGACAAAAGCTTTATGCTTATTCTCTTGTTCTGCCCAGTCTTAGCACAAGGTAACAATGCAAAAATGCTCTTAGACAGCAATAACCACCAAACTGCTTTCACTTATGAGACAGTTTACCAAATATGAAGTATCAAATATAAAAAAAATGTCACTGTACAATTTAACACTTAAAAGAATGCAAAAAGGGACTGGGGAGATGGCTGAGCAGTTACAGGCATGTGCTTTGAAAGCTAGCCAGCCCGGGCTCAATTCCCTAGAATCTGTGTAGAGCCAGATGGGAAGTGGTCCATGCATCTGGAGTTCCTTTGTGGTGGCAAAAGGCCCTGGCATGCCCATAGTCTGTTTCTCACATGGAAAAATAAAGTTTGAGAACCTGATGGCAAGCGTGTATTAAGGTAACACAAGAAACATAAAAGCAGGGGATACAGCTCAATGGTAGTGTTTTCTGACTAGCACACACAAAGCCCTCCTCACACATAATCCTTAGTATCTTTGCCATGATGATGATGGTGATGATAATGATAATAATTAAAAATATATGGGCAGCAATCACCGCATAGTGATATAACTGGACCATATTATTAGGAAAATTGTCTTGATGATTCTAACCTAGAATTTCAAGGTGACACAATAGAGAATATTTTGGGAAAGTACAGAGTTAGGGAGAGATGTGCCGAGTGCAACAGACTCGTTAGGGACAAGAAACAAAACACATATCATAGGACATTCTCTTGTTCAGGCTTAACACACTATGTGAATCACTTTAAACAGGATTCAGTCAGCAGGAAGCCCGTGTCAATTCTAGGCAAGTGAATGACATCAATAAGTGGGTTCAAGTGACACACTGACCACAGCGATCTTCCTTAAATGGTACAGCCAGGCCGTGGCTAGCCCCAGGAATTCTCCTGTCTGCCTTCTCAGCACTAGGATTCTAGCTGCATGAAACCTACGCTGACTTTTATGTGGGTACTGGAGAGGAGGCTCTCATTCTTGTGTGGTCAGTGCTTTACTGACTGGGCTATCTCTCCAGCCCTGAAGCACTGTGTTTTCATCAGAATTCAAGACACCTTCAAGTCTGAACTTAATCATGGGGTATGAAATGACAGTCTAACCACTGAAATGTCCCTAATACAGCTCATAAGAGAAAAGAAATGGAATGTGAATGTTTTAAGCACCTCAGAAGGAGGCACAGGATGTCAGCATTGTAGCAGGTGTTAAATACTAACTTTCCTGAAATCAATTAAACTAAAACAACCTAAAAATGGATAATGTAGAAATCACAATCCATAGTCCATGCTTTTTCTTGATAATAAATTTCCACTTTTCTCCTTTTTTCTGTCATACAGTTTTCACTTGACAATGTACTTACTTGTTAGTTTGCAAAATTGGGAAGACTGTGTTACCCACACCACAACCAACCTGCAGACAGAAACGAACTATTAGTCACAGACGTTATTTATATATATAACTTAATGACAGTCTTTCTATGCAGTTCAGGCTGTTTGTAACCCATGATCCCCTGCCTCAGCCTCGTGAGTACTGGGATTGTAGGCACTACTATATGAGCCTTATAACTTAATTTCACAAAGTTAAATATTCAATATTAAACTACAAATGACCTTGCCTGATTGTATTAGGGAAGGTGTAGTGACCAGAGCTAGCCAGTACCCATGACATCTCCCAATTTAATCTCATGGACTCTTACTAAGGAGGCACGGTAAGAGAGAAGCATGGGCTTTCATTAGGAGGAAGCTGGTCTAGAAAAAGGGCACAGGCCATCTCTACTTTCTGAGTTCTAGCAAATGGTTCCATAGATAACATTTTCTTACTGAGTTTCACTATGCCATTATCAGAAACACAGACCAAGTTGAAAAATCTACAAAAGCGCTAGGGAGATGGCTTAGTGGATAAAACACTTGTCCTTTAAGCATGAGTACCTGAGTTTAGATTCTCAGAACCCACATAGGGGGAAAAAAAAAAAAGAAAAAAAAAAAGCTACAATCATGCTAACCCTGACTTAGATACACTTCTATGTGGTAATGAAAACAGCAAGCATTAACTGAGGGCTCACTATGTGCCAGACATTCTTCTTAGCCATTCTACATACATTATCTCAAAGTTCTTAACAACCACGAGGCCAAAAAACAGCAGTCACATTGCTCCTGGAGGGACAGGAGTTGTTTGATACTGTATCAGAGGCACTAGCTCAGTGGTACGGTGCTTACCTAATGAATGCATTGAGGCCCTGGGTTAGATCCACAGCAATGCACACATCACAGCATAGGACTCAATCCCAAATTTAACCAGTGGAGCTGGTAGTCCCATATTTGTGAATTCCCCTTCTGGCACCCACCAAGGTACCTTCCCAGTTCAAGAGAATCACCTGGAGGTGATTTTAGGCCGATGGAATGGTCAAATTTAGTAAGCTTTATAAGACAACACTCTGGGGTTAGCCTTTCTAGTCTATCTCTTGTGTGCAATGCGACAGCTTAACTAGCTCCAATATAAAAGGAGGTTAGTTACCTCTAGTATTCGGTAGGTGGCCGAGGATCCAGGAAATTCATCAGCACAGAGTTGCAGGTGACTGAGTTTCTGAGTGATGTTCTCTTCCACAGGAGGCCCTTGTGTTTTGTATCCAGGGTCAGGACAGGAACACGTCCTGCACTGTTCGTCACCTGCTGTTACAGCAGGTCCATCCTCATTGCTTCTACATTCATGAACTTCATTCTTCTTGTTCTCCAAGAGCGATTCCTTCAACTGATTTTTGTTTTGGCTAGGTGCCAGTTCAGGGAATTCGGTAAAAAGCCAGTGCCTATCCTTGAAAAACCTATTTTCATGTATTTTGTAGAAGTCATTCCAATACTTATGGGCATTGATCTCATAATCAACTGTAAATATTTAAGAAAGATTAAGAATCAGTCAAGTACTTTATGTATGTCAATTATCTTGATTCACCAAACGTCATTTTGAACTGAAACAATCCTTAAGTAGAATCAGTCTCAGATCTGAAGGCCCTTCTGCAGTAATTCATCCTGCGACTTCATCCCATGGAATCTAACTTGCACTTGAACCATTAGACATGAAATTGACTACCTTTCTCCTCCCATATCCTTGGATGGTCCCTAAGGAAAAATTGTAAAATTAAGTAACTACTTAGCCCTAGACACACATAATTAATATAGGCAAAAATCTGCCCATTAACTTGTTCCAAGGCCCCACATTTCTCAGGGCCAAACCCTTTGGCATTCGTGAGCATTCATTTTCTTTCATAAGCTAAAAGTCTCAGGTTCTTTGGTTGTTCACATAAACTCAATGGTTATCATCCAAGAAGCTCCAAGGTGGGTATGTTTCTCTGTCTGCGGTTTACAATGTAGAGCCCAGCCATGAAGTCAACAATATGAAGAAATAGTAAAAATGGAAACACGGCTAAAGGAAAACAGTCAACACAAAACCATCTTTGGGTGATTAGTTTTGATGAACCAGGAGACACTAAATAAGTGTTGACTGTTTTTACTGTTCTTTGCCAGCACAAGGATAAATTGGATTTTAGTTCCGCCACTGACTGCTTACCTCTGGGCAAAGCAGTTATGGTCCTAATTTATATTTTGGAGACGGGGGTCTCTCAGTAATCCTCCTGCCTCATCTTCCTCCCAAGTAGTTGAGTCTACAGCTACGCACCACTGCATCAATATGGAACTAGTCCATGTGATTACAAGTTCAAGGGACATTAGAAAAATAATAAAGCCGAAGTTCCCCTCCCCCACCCGTGAAGGGGCTGGGCCCGGGGTGAAGCTAGATGCGGGAGCATGCACGCACTCCTGCTCCTTAACATTGACAGCATACAACTTCTAGATTATTTAAAGAATAAATTTGATCCCGGGCGTGGTGGCACACGCCTTTAATCCCAGCACTCGGGAGGCAGAGGTAGGAGGATCACCATGAGTTCAAGGCCACCCTGAGAATCCATAGTGAATTCCAGGTCAGTCTGGGCTAGAGCAAGACCCTGCCTGGGGGGGGGAGAATAAATTTGGGGCTGGAGAGATTGCTCAGCGGTTTTAGACGCTTGCTTGCAAAGCCTGACAGCCTGGGGTTCAATTCCCCAGTACCCATGTAAAACCAGATGCACAAACTGCCCTCGAACCTGCGAGCACCTTGTTTCTCGAGGCCCAGCGGCTGGGAGCTGTTCTCCAGCACCTTCCTCTCAGCGGCCGCTGCCTGCTCCTCCGACCACTCCACGTTGTCCCTGGGAAGAGCAAACGGGCACTCAGGGCTCCTCGGTGCCGGGCGGAGGGACGGGTGCGCAGGGAGGGAGGG
>PVHP010029875.1:0-12468 GCA_004024765.1 Zapus hudsonius
CTCTGTCTGAGTTGTAGCTGGCAAAAACCATTTCCCAATTTGAAGGGGGTCTATTGGCTATGAGTATGGTTTGTTTTTCTGTACAGAAGCTTTTGAGCCTGATCAGGTCCCATTGGTTAAGTGTTTGTCGTATTTCCTGGGCTGTTGGAGATTTGCTCAGGAAGTTGTTCCCTACTCTTATCTCATGTAGGGTTCCTCCTACTTTTTCTTTTTTTAAAAAAATATTTTATTTATTCATTTTCAAGCAGAGAGAGAGAGAGAGAGAGAGAGAGAGAGAGAGAGAGAGAGAGAGAGAGAGAGAGAGAGAAAGCACACCAGGGCTACCAACTTGTGGGTCTGGTTTATGTGGGTCCTGGGGAATTGAGCCTGGGGCCTTAGGCACTGGAGGCAAGTGCCTTAACCACTGAGCCATCTCTCTAGCCCAACCTCCTACTTTTTCTTCCAGGGTGTTAAGGGTGACAGGATTTATGTTGAGATCTTTGATCCATTTGGAGTTGATCTTTGTGCATGGTGAAAGGATTGGGTCTATTTTCATTTTTTTTACACGTGTTTATCCAATTTGTCCAGCACCATTTGTTGAATATGCTGTCTTTGGCCCAGCATACATTGTTGGCACCCTTGTCGAATACTAAGAAGTTGAAGTTACTTGCATTAAAGGCTGGGTCTTCAATTCTATTCCACTGGTCCGACTGTCTGTTTTTCTGCCAATATCATGCTGTTTTAGTTACTATGGCTTTGTAGTATGTTTTAAAGTCAGGTATGGTGATACCTCTTGCGTAATTTTTTTTCACTCAGAATAGTTTTAGCTATTCGAGGTCTCTTGCCCTTCCAAATAAATTTTGAGATTATTTTTTCAATGTCTGTGAAGAAGAAGGTTGGGATTTTTATTGGCATTCTGTTGAATCTGTAGATTGCTTTTGGCAGGATTACCATTTTCACTATGTTGATTCTCCCTAACCAAGAGTATGGAATGTCTTTCCATCTCGTCACATCCTCCTCTATTTCCCTCTTGAGTGTTTCAATATTTTCTTTTATAAGTCTTTCACTACCTTGGTTAGTGATATTTCCAGGTATCTGATTTTATTTGAGGATATAGAGAATGGGACAGTTTCTTTGATGTCTTTTTCAGAGTGTTTATCTTCTGTATATAGAAAGGCTACTGATTTTTGTGTGTTAATTTTATATCCTGCCACTCTGCTGAAGGCATTGATCACCTTCAGAAGATTACTAATACTGTTCTTTGGGTCTGATATATATAAGATCAAGTCATCTGCAAAGAGGGATATTTTGATTTCTTCCTTTCCGGTTTGTATCACTTTTATGCTGTTCTCTTGTCTTATTGCTTGGGCTAGAACTTCAAGTACTATGTTAAATAGCAGAGGAGAGAGTGGATATACCTGTCTTGTTCCTGAGTTGAGGGGGAACTCCTTGAGTCGTTCCCCATTGAGGATGATTTGTGCTTTAGGAGATCTGTATATTGACTTTATCATGTTGAGTTATAGGCCATCTATGCCTATTATTTCCAAGATTTTTAACTTGAAGTTGTGTTGAATTTTGTCAAAAGCCTTCTCAGCATCAGTTGAGATGACCATGTGGATTTGTGTTTGATTTTATTAATATGGTGAATTGTATTTATCGACTTGCGTATGTTGAACCATCCCTGCATCCCTGAGATGAAGCCGACCTGGTCAGGGTGAATTTTAGTTTTTATTTGGGTTTGTATTCATCTTGCTAGGTCTTTGTTTAGGATTTTTGCATCCAAGTTCATTAGGGATATGGGTCTGTAGTTTTCTTGTTACATCCTTGCCTGGTTTGGGAATTAGGGCGATGGGAGCTTCATAGAAGGAGTTTGTGAGCTTACCCTCTTTTTCTATGCCCCTGACTAGCTTCAAAAAGAGAGGTTTCAGTTCTATGATGAAGGTTTGGTAGAATTCGGCTGAGAAACCATCTGGACCTGGACTTTTTGATTTGGGGAGGTTCTTGATTACCGATTCAATCTCTGTGATTGTTATCGGGTTTTTTAGGGTCCTTATCTGCTCTAGACTGAGCTTTGGTAGATGGTAGGTATCCAGGAATTTATCCATTTCTTCCAGATTCTCTAATTTTGTGGAGTAGACATTCTGGAAATATGACCTGATAATACTTCCAATCTCTTCAGGATCTGTTGTGATCTCACCCTTGTCATTTTGTATTTTGTTAATTTTGGGCCTTCTCTGTTTTTTGTTTGATTAAATTGGCCAGGGATTTGTCAATCTTACTGACTTTTTCAAAGAACCAACTCTTTGATTTGTCTATTTTTTAATAGATTTCTTTGTTTCCAAGTCATTAATACCTGCTCTGATCTTAATTATTTCCTTGGGTCTCAAGCTCCTATGGTTGGATTTTTCCATCCCTTGTAATCACCTTAGGTGGGAGGGTATCTCATTGATTTGAAACTTCTCTGTCTTCGTTATGATGCCATTTAGTGCCATGAATTTCCCCCTTAGGACTGCCTTCATTGTGTCCCACAAGTTCTGAAAGGTTGTGTCCTCATTATCATTTGTTTCTAGGAAATTCTGGATTTCCTGTCTGATTTCTTGTTTGACCCATTCATTGTTCAGGAGTGAGTTGTTCAGTCGCCAATATCTGTTGAAAATTTGGATTATCTCCCATTGTTAATTTCTAGCTTTAATGTGTTGTGGTCTGATATGATGTAGGGGATTACATTGATTATCCTAAATTTATTGAGAGATAATTTATGGCCCAGTATATGGTCAATTTTGTAAAAGGTTCCATGTGGTGCTGAGAAGAATGTGTAATCTGTGTCCTTGGGGTGTAATGTTCTGTAGATGTCTGTTATCCCTAGCTTGTCTATGGTGCTATTTAGCAACTTTTTTCCCTGCTTGTCTTTTGTTTGGATGATGTATTGATGACCATGGAATGTTAAAGTCTCTTACTATGATGGTGTTGGCATTTATATCTGCTTTGCTTTTGAGTAATTTATGCTTAATGAACTGAGGAGGCCCTTGCATTTGGTGCATACATATTAACTATAGTTATGTATCCTTGTTGTATATTTCCCTTGATGTGTAGGAAGTCGACATCATCGTCCTTTTTTATTGATTTCGGTTTAAAGTCTATTTTGTCAGGTATTAGAGTAGCTACACCCACTTTTTATTATTCCCAAATGCCTGGAAAATTGTTTTCCACCCTTTTACTCTCAGGAGGTTACTGTCTTTAGCAATAAGGTGTGTTTCTTGAAGGCAACAGATGGAAGGGCCCATTTTCCTGATCCAACCTGCGATCCTGTGTCTTTTTATAGGAGAGTTGATTCCATTTACATTCAAAGTTATAACTGTGAAGTTTGCTTTAAACCCTGCCATGTTAGAGAGAATATGGAGGTTGGTATCTGAGCTGCTGTTGTTATCTCTTTGGTGTTACCTTGCTTGTTCTCTGTTCCTTTCCTGAGGTTGGATGTTTGTCTCCTCTACATGTGACATCTCATGAAATATCTTCTGAAGACTTGGCTTTGTTTTAAGTAATTGTAGAGCTGGTTAATTTCATGGAATACTTTCATTTCTCCATCTATTATGATGGATAACTTTTCTGGGTACAGTAGTCTACGTTGGAATCCGTACTTCTTTAGGCCTAGGATCACTTTGTTCCAAGCTCCTCTGGCTTTTAAAGTTTCTATGGAGAAGTCTGAGTTGATTCTGATAGGTTTTCCTTTATAGGTGAGTTTCTTTCTCTTGTTGCTCTAAGGAGTCTCTCTTTATCTTCAATGCTTGGCATTGTAACTATGACTTGGGGTGTTCCTCCTTTGGTCCAATTTGTTTAGAGTCCTCCATATCTCTTTTAGATGTACAGGATTATCTCTTGCTGTGTATGGAAAATATTCTTGAATAATTCTGTTGAAAATACTTTCTATGCTCCTAGTTTGGTTTTCTTCTTCTTCCGGGATTCCCATGATCCTGAGATTAGGTCTTTTTATGGTATCCCACATATCCCTTGAGTCTTGCTCACTTGCTCTTTTGAATTTTGTCAAGATTTCCCCCGAATTCTCCTCTGTTATGTCTTCCATGTCTGAGGTTCTGTTTTCCCAGTGATTAATCCTGTTGGTAAGAGATTCTAGGGATGTTCTTATTGTTTCAATATGCTTTTTGTTTTCTGCAGCTTTTTTGGGTTGCTTCTATCATCCTGTTGAGTTGTAATTTCTTTTCAAGGTTTATTTAATTACTTCTTCCTGACATTCATTCTTACATTTGCAGATGTCTTCGGTTAATTTGGAAAGCTGGTTTTTGATACCTTCAGTTTGCCGGCTTGCCTTTAGTTCTGATATGTCTCCTCTGCAGTCCATTTGGTTCTCCTCTATTATATTAAGCCTGGTGGCAAAGCTAAATTGTTGGCTTTGTACCCTTTCAATATGTTGGTCCATCTTTCTTGCATGACTAATATTAAGTTCTCCTTAGGATCTGTGCCAGTATGATTGGGGTTTAGTGTCATGTTATCCTGGGCCTGCTTCTGCTCTCTCTCTGTGGTGGTATTATTGTTGTCATTTTGTGTGGTTTCCTCAGCTGGTGTAATATTCTTGCGATGAGGTCTGCCCATTTCGATTCCACTTGAGGTGGTTGGAGGAATGCCTTTGAGATATCTTCAGGGTTCGGCAGGTGTGGTGGAACAGGGCTGTAGGGGTTGGCAGTTGTGGGGGATGTGAAGGGGCAGTGGTCACTGGGCTGGGTTCAGGGTTCGGGACTCTGGTGGTCGTGAGGGGTAGTGGACCCCCAGAGGTCGCAGGTACATAGGTTGGGGCCACTGTAGTGGGCAGGCTAGGGGAGCAGGCCTGCAGGTGTCAACAGGCCCAGGCGATGTGGTCGGCGTGGGTAGGGGCGGAAGGGGGGGGGTGAGGCTGCTGAGATCCCTGTTACTGGTGTTGCTGGTTTCTCTGGGCACAAATAGAGGGGCTGATGGTTTCCTCAGGAGCACAATGGACCTAGGCAGACGCATTGGAGGCTGGAGGCTGGGGGGAGGGGCTACGTGGGAGCCCCTGTCCTGGTGTGTCCCGGTGTGCCAGAAAAAGAGAGAGAAAAGAACAAAAAACCAAGGAAACAAGGAAACAGACTTGTGAGTGGGCGGGGCCAATGCTCTGCAGGCCGGATACTGGGGGGAGGGACTATATTGTAGCCCCTGTCCTGGTGTGCCGGCAAAAGAGAAAGAAAATAAAGGAAAAAATACAAATAAACAAGGAAACAGACTAGCAAGGCTGCAGGGGGCGGGGCAGACTCGCCGGGGGAGGGGCTATGTACAGTTGACGATGGAAAAAAAATAATACTAATAGAAAAATGAAATTAAATAAAAGGGAAAAAATGTTGAAAAAGAAAGAAGCACAAGGGCCCTGGAGGGATGGGAAAGACAGAGGGCGGGAGGGTCAGGGAAGAAACCCAAGGGAAGCCTGCTGAGGCCGAAGTAAAGCCTCAGGTGGCTGGTAGACTAAAGCCGCCGGCTTCTGAGGACTCACTGCCTCCGATGAGTGTTGGTCCCCGATGGCATCTTCCAGTTGTGAGGATGCTATGCCGGGAGGTGTCTGGAGCTCAGAGCATGGTCGCAGCTTGTGTCCACGACCTGGATCCCCACTGAAAACACTGACCCTTGTTTCCCGAGGGACACAGCATGTCTGCTAGTCAGCCATCTTGAATCCTCACATTATTATTTTTATTAACAACT
The DNA here is from genome assembly GCA_004024765.1 of Zapus hudsonius. Lineage (NCBI taxonomy): Eukaryota > Metazoa > Chordata > Mammalia > Rodentia > Dipodidae > Zapus > Zapus hudsonius. The sequence goes on from PVHP010029875.1 coordinate 5,701, forward strand.
TATATATATGTAAATAATGTAGCTTGATCATAATCCCCTTTCATCACTCTCTCTTGTCACCCTTACCCAATACATCTTCTACTGAACCTTTTCTTCCCTCCAACTATTCCTGCTTCTATTCTGATATCTTTTTTTTTCTTTTGACTTCTTTCATCATCCCTGATGACATTTGGTAAGTCCAATATTTTGCAAATAAAGACAGCTGCTGTGAGGTCATGAATGCAGTGGTCACTTCATGGCTGGAATACAATATTCCAAAGAACTGTTTCCTAACTTCTGGCTATTACATTCTTTTTTTTTAAGGAAACATTTATTTTTATTAATTAGATACAATGACTGGCTAAGTCAAGAACAGAATAATGGAGAGAATATTGCAGAATATTGCTTAAAGTAACCTAAAGCTTTCTGTTTATGTAAACAGACACATAAACAGGCTTTTTGGCCTTATATAAAACATTTTGTGATGTCAATGGCATTTATCACTATAAATTTTAGCATGTAACATGTCACTATTTTAAAAGTATATTAACCTCTGCATAGCAATTGTTACTTGTTTTCCTCATAAAGATGCAGGGTATAACCATAAGTATTACTAAACTCTGCCATTGTCTTGGCTCCCCCACTGTCCCTTCAAAGTACCAGCACTTCTCTTGCAATTATGACTTTGATTTTATTGTGCTCACATACCTCCTGTGATGACAAGTCATTTAGAAGACTTTCTTGACATCTCTTGTTTAAACCTAATGTTTTATTTAACTGATACAAGTTTTTTGTGATGATTGCTGATAGTCTTCAAAGAAACTTGGGCAAACAATGAGTTGTTATCCCCAATTCCCCAATGCCCCCCTCCCCATCCCCAATCAGCTGGATATCCTCCTCTGTGGGTCGTCTGGATCAATCCTTGTAGCAGGGGACCATGGATAGCCTAGTACTCAGCCTGGTCCTCCTGGCCCAAGTGTGCTGTTACTGAGGAGTGCCATGCCTCTGGATAGTGTCCCCCACCATGGCTCTCACAATCTTTCCGCCCCCTCTTCCGCTCAGTTCCCTGAGTCATGGTGGGTGAGTATTAAGGCTGCTTTAATGTTGTGAGCTTATGGGTCTTTGTGTCAAAAATTGTTGGTTTCTGTCACCTGGCTTATCCTGTGTTGATTGAATGGCTGTGGCTGTGGGTCCCTTGTTCATCCATCATTCTCTGCAGGGTTCCATATGGCTCCTCCATGATATAACTGTGGTGGCTCATCTCTTGCCACCACCTGTTCTGCAAAGTTTCCCCAGACTTGATAGATATAAGAGAGAAGTCTCATTTAATGCTTTTTCATTTGACTGCTATTTCTCAGCTCTTTGATGAGTTTTGCATCTCCCCAATAGTCATCAGGGATATATATATATATATATATATATATATATATATATCCTTTTAAAGAATATATACATACATATATATATACATATGCTCCTTTTAATAATATTATCTAAATATTTATTCTTTAAATAGAAATATTTATAATTTTAGTCTATTTTCATTTTTAATTTTACATGATTTTTATATCAACTTATGTTAATTAGACCTATATTCAATTTTGCATACTGTTGGGCCTTGGTCACTGTTTTCATCCCCTTCTTCATTTAACCTTATAAAAATAATTAATCATTACCAACTATGAGTTAACAAATCATTTTAAATTTAAGAATAAATTTATTTTGGTTTGGGGTGTGGATTTTCTTCTTCCCAAATTAAAAACAATTGTGTAAAGTCAAAAATGTCAGGCTTTGCAGCTTGGTTTTTTAATATTTTGAAGGTGGCTAGCTTGTTTAATCTTTCTGCGCTTTTGGGTTCTGAATTAACTCATACATTTTTATCTGTAGTCTAGTCACTTAATGAAATGATTTTTGTTTTGCACATGTTTTATAATTTCAGGAGAAAATAAGAAATGAAAGACAAATTTTAATTTTCTTATACTTATCTGAAAGAAATATAGATTTTTCACAACCTGAGAATGATGGAGCCTTTCTCAGCTCTAGCAGGGCTAAGCTTCAGGGTTGGAGTGTTGTGCACACAACTGTCTCTAAAATTCTTCAAGTCAATGGCTCTCTCAAGTCTGCACTTTTTAAACTGACTAAGAATTGACCTCTGTAGATAAAGTAGAAGGGCAATTAAGAAAAGCTTTATTCTTAGAAAGTAAAGCAGAAAGCTCTCAAGACGGAGGGGCCCTGTGCTGGTAATCCACTTAGTGACTGGGACCAATGTACCCCTATGGGTATTAATTGGGCATTAGGTAAGGGTGGATTAGATTGGTTCCTTTGAGTGTGTATGGGATTCCACCCTGGGGATGTAAGTTAAACACCAAGTCAGGGTGAACTGGATTGATTACTATGGATTTGTATGAGGACTGTTGATGAAAAAGTACAAGAGCACAAGGTCTCAGTGTATAACTTCGTAAGTCAGGGATTTTTTGAAAATCAGTCCATGGGGGCTGGAGAGATGGCTCAGCGGTTAAGGCACTTGCCTCTAGTGTCTAAGGCCCTGGGTTCAATTCCCCAGGACCCACATATGCCAGACCCACAAGGTGGTGGCCCTGGTGTGCTCTCTCTCTCTCTCTCTCTCTCTCTCTCTCTCTCTCTCTCTCTCTCTCTCTCTCTCTCTCTTCTTCAGTCTGTATAAATAAAATATTTAAAAAAAAAAGAAAATCAGTCCATGAATTCTGTTCTGTGGACTTGCCATTAGTGAGTGTTTTGGGACCTGTATTCCTAACTGACTACAAAATAGGGACTAAGTTACTCCTAATTCCTAACGAGGTAACTGTGATGAAAGATACAGGTAGACTTCTTTGAAAATATTTTGGCTCAGATTAGTTATTTCTTGAAATTTCTCTTTCCTGCCTCCAAAAGAAAGAATAAAATACCTTGTGCAATGATAAAACATGGGCATGATCCTGATGGGATGGTGTGACAGAAATATCAGAACTTAGAATTTAAAGGTATTTATTGTGGACCTCAGAGAGGATGAGCTGAACTCACAAACCCTATGGGATGTGAAAAGGGAACAGTAATGCAGTGCTGTAACTTGACATTAGTTTCCCTGCTCCTGTGGATATAACTTAAGCTCAACACCCCTCCCCTACCACCATCTCCAATCACACGCTTTGTTGTCTATATAGGACTTGGAACTAGTTTTGACCACAGTACTTGAAACTTGTGTCCTGGGCACTGCATAGACTGAGAGCTCTTTGAAAAGAGACCTAAGATCTCAAGCTCCAGGGGACAAGGTGTATGTTTTGTTTTGTTCATCATTATTATTTGTGCCCAATAAATTGATGAATAAATAAAGAACCCTTTTGGAATTCTGAGAATTGGGTTCACACCTCATTTTGTCCTTACATACTCATTGGAAAGTCTTACCTGCTTCCCATTGTTCTGTAACAAGGGAGCTGGGGATTAGAACTTAAAGAATTCCCGGATAATTCCAATGCACCTCAGAACTTGAAGAAGTACCAAAATTCTTGTCTATAAAATCAAAGAATTCAAATTATAGACCACTAGAGGATAAAGTATAGTGAGAAACTTTATTCAAAAGAAAATGGGAGGCTATAGAGATCTCTAGCCACTAGTGTGGAAATAGCACATGGGAGAGGTTTTAGCAAGATCTATGCTGCTCAGCCAAACAAACAAAAGAAAGAAAGATAACAGAGGGCTCCTATCATGAGGAAAAAGGTTCATGTGAGAAAAATCTTGAGCACCTCTCAGGAAGCCCTCCTTAGGAAGACCTTGCCTTCCTAAGGCCTGGAAATTTAGAGGTCCTTCTTCTAGGCCATGTGGGGAGAGAAGAGGGCTGGACTTTGTTTTAATGACTTTTGTTGACCTGGGCAGTAATGACTTTAACTTGAGACAGCTTATTGGTCCATACCTGATCAATTAGTTTCAGAATCTAGGTGTGAACTCTAGGTAGACATCTCCCACACAGGGGGAGGGGTCAGGCACATGTAATCTGTGGAATTTGCCTGCAGGAGTTAACTGTCCCAATCCCCCCTCTGAAGAAATAACCCTAACTGCTGTTAGGGTATTGGGGCACAGAATTAAAAAAAAAATCTCCAGAATAAAAGTACATATGTGTTCTAAGAAAAAAAAAACATCAAACTAGAATACCCATTTTCATCCTACAGGAGGCAGGGCAAAGCTCTGACTGGGAGGGATTAAGGAGGAGCATGGCAACATCGCATAGGGTCTCTCTCCTAAATTCCCACTTTCCCCCCTCCTTGAAGGCACCCTGACTGCTGTTGGGGGATGTGTACCATGAAGTTTCTTATCTATTTCCTGCTGAATAGGACACAAAGATTTGGCAGTCAGGGGTATCGCTCAGAGAGGCAAGAGTCCCTATCAAAGGCCCGAGAGTGAAAGACCCACCAATCATATATCACCAAGAATTTGTCCTGTCTAACATTGTGAGGCAGGAAGTGGGGGTAGCCATCCCAAAAGTGGGGATTGTTCCATATAGGGAGTTCAGTTTAGATTGGTCCAGGGTAGATGGTGTTGGAATGCTGTCCACCACGGAAAACTTGAGATCCATCTCCAGAATTGTACATTGAATGTTATCCAATATGGTCTGAGACTGTTTCTGTATGGCTTGTAAAGCAGAAGCTACACATTAACAAAGTTATTAGAAAGAAGTATACACATCATTTGACTGTAATAACAGCACATGTGTCACCTTGGACAGCCATGAAGCTGTTTAGAGCCATGTGATACTGTATAATCACCTTCCTCATCATTTGAACTTTAGAATTAAGAAGGGCAATTTTTTAGTGGTATCCTTTAAAGCTTTTTGTGTATATTTGGTGAGTGTTCTGATGTACCAGATTGCATCTTTTAATCCAATGGATAAAATAAAAAATAGACTAGATGATTATACCATTGGAAAATGCTCCTAGTCCATTTGTGTTTAAAAACTGGCAAATTAGCTGGGTATGTTAAGGTGTTTGCCTTGTCTTTTCTGCATCTAGGGAAATCTCAGAGTACATCTTCCAATTTACCCTGGGGCAAGCCAGGGACAGAGATTGGTGTCACAAAAACTTTTAGTGTCATTGGGAGCTGCCCAGCAAACATTTTGTCTTAGATCCCATTCTGTAGCAAACCGTTTTGATTGTTGGAGGGTTATGACATTTTTATGTCTTAAGCCTAGTTTGTTTTCCCTTTTGGAAAGTTGTTAGAACCTTATATTCTTGGTTATACATTTCTCTCTGAATGTTTAAGATCCAGTAGGTAGCCAAGATTTAAACAAGTATATATCTTTTTGGAGTCACTAATTGTTCTCCAAGGAGGATTTTGGGGACCTGGAAGGAGCACTGTGGTTTCTCCAGCATTGGTGTTGTCAGTTAGGATGAGTCCAGGCTGTGCTCACCTTGGCTTTCCCTTTCCTGGGAAGCCTGGACGACTGGTTTGTCCCCAGTTGTGACTCTCCTGTTATTATACCATACACTGATTTTGCTCTGGAACAGTGCGAGCCATAACTGAAGTATGAAAGTAGACTCATCTTATTTTTTAAATACCACATGACTTTCAATACAGAAAGAACATATTATTAGTTCTGAAAACATTATTTTTAGCAATAATTCCAAATAGTATGATCTAACCTGGAAGTCATCAGGAACAGAAAAGTAAGACCCCATAAGTCTTGACAACTATGTTTGAAAACATACCATTTACTCAGGAGAGTTTGAAAAATCAATTGTAGATGCTGAAATCATTTTTTTTCAGATGTAGACCATGGTCGGAGCTTGAGGTTGTACCTTGAAGCAGGGAATATATCTTAAAAAGTTAGTTATTTAGAGGCAACAGACTTGAGATACCCAAAATTTGACAATTGTTTAAATAAAATCTTAGAGAATTTGATAAAGCTTAAATAAGCTATCCCAATATATTCTACCTAACAGGAGGATAGAAGCCACAATGGTTGAAATTAGGCATTTTTTTGTATGTAACACCTCTATGAATGTAATTTCAAAACTGACAACCATAGTTTTAATAATATTTATCAGCACATATTTATATATTTTATAATCTATGGATGTAAAATATCTCCTGTTAATAAGCTTAGTAAATTTTATGATGCATATTTTAAGAGTATAGGCAAAACATAATTATCCCTGAGATAAATTTTATCAATGTCTTTACTATATCTGAAAATGATTTTATTACCTTTAAAACTCTTGAACATATCTGACAAATCACCCTTGGTAGAATTTCAAAAAAATGGTCCAGGTAGGCTGAAAAACTTTAACTCTATAGCATAGTTAGGAGAAGTAACAGAACAGTTTCTACAACCAGAAAATAACCCTTGAATAACCTAGAAAGGGGAATCTTTTTATTAACCCAGTAAACATAAGACACATGTTATCTCCCCATCTCAGCTCTGTAAAAATCAAGGATATCACATGTGTCATGAGGCTTCACTCAATATCTGTATGAATAAATGTTTTACAGAGAAAAGAAGCCTTATAAATTGACTAGAAATTAAATTAATTGAATTTAAACTTCTCCCTTTCAGTCCCCCAAAAGTTACAAAAGTTGTAACAAAAATGACCTCTAGAATTTTTTCTTCCTGTCCAACTTGCACCAATAATGTAACAAGAGACCTGGGAATTAGAATTTAAAAAGTACTCAGCTAATTCCAATGCACCTCATAATTTAAGAAGTACCCGGATTCTTGTCTATAAAATTTAAGAATTAACGTTATAGACTACCAGAGGATAAGGTAAGTGGGAGATTTTATTC
>PVHP010029876.1:0-22067 GCA_004024765.1 Zapus hudsonius
AAACAAAAATGAGCTTGGAGTGGCCACATGTGCTTAGAACCTGTGGTGTCCAGAGACTGGATAATCACTGGTTCTTACCAGTCATTAACACTGACTGAAAACAGTGGCTCCACGCTCCGTGAGAGATTGTGTCTCAAGGAAACAGTGAAGACGAATGACAGAGGAAGACACTCAATATTCTCCTCCTGTGAGCTCCACACGTGTGCACGGGACATCGGCACACATGTGTGCATATATGAGACATACACCACATATCATACATACTATGTCATATGTAGTGCACACACATGCTAAAAAGTTGCATATTGAGAAAAACTAAAGACATTTATAATTTGAAAAAACACCAAGAGTAAACTTCTTTAAATTCCAGAGCCTACCTCTATCCATTTGTGATTATTCCAAAGTTTCTCAGGTAATGAGCCATTGTGAATGAGGAAACCCCTGGTGATAATCACAGATTCTCTCTCTATAGGATTAAATGACTGAAATATTATTTTGTTGTGCATCTCTGTAACAGTACTCCATGAAAGGCATAGTATTTCATGGGATACAGATAGAAAGCAAGAAACGTCCATCTTAAAATTGCCTTTTTCTGACCATCCTTTAATCGCTAAGGGACCTGTCTAGAAATTGCCTTGCTTGAAAAGCCTTGTGTTTTCCTGGATTCATTGATGTTGAAGTTAAAAGCTTCTACCTTGTCTCCCTGGTCAGTACATCAACTGAAAATACCTTTAAAGGGGGACTCAGCCACATAGCAATTCATTTTTTTAAAGTTGTAGGAAGGATGTTCTCTGGGAAAAAAAAAAAAAACAGACACAAAGTTCATTCGAGTTTTCAAAGGTGGGAAAGAAAATACCTTGTAAAGAATCTACAAACTGAGTGGATGCTGAATTATCTCAGGCACATCTCCATGATGTGACAGGAAGATTTCTGCAGAGACATGAATGCCTTCAATGACTTCTTCCCAGGAGCCAGAACCTGTAACATTTGGAAATTTGAATTTCAGTCACTAAAACATATTGATCAATCAACAACATACTATCGGAATTGTCGGGTATGTTACTCCTTGATGTCTACTAAAAAGCAAACCCTTGAAGTGCCTGAGACAAAGGATTTGAAGGGGAGAAAAATCTAACAGGGAAAAAAGTAATTGAGATAAACGAGGGAGTGAATCAGCGTCTTGCCTTGGGTTCCTGGAGGACATGCGTGGTATAACCCTTGATAGGAAAGATTGAATCTTTGGTGGTTTCTCTCATGCAGGAGTCCTTGTGGAGTGTAAACAGAAAATGGGAAATTCTCATGTCATCAACCCTTTGCTTAGATCTTCTCTGTGGCTGTGAGACAGGGTGAGATGATCATTAGAACATGTCTCAGCCTAGAGCTAAGTCGGAGGTTCTTGGAATGTCTATCTGTGGGACTCATTGAACCGTTCTGACCTTTACACATTTGATTTTCCAATGAGAAGTGATGGGTGCATGGAAAGAGCTAGCAACTTCAAAGGTGATACTAACAAGGGTGTAGTCGGGGTTCTCTAGAGGAAACAGAGTTTATAGAATGGATTCTAATGAAAGGGGACTTATTGGGATAGCTTACGACAGTCCAATAGTAGCAGTCTGTAGACCCACCGGTGAAGGAACCAGTAGCTGTTCAGTCCACGTAGATGGATGTCTCGGCAGTCCCAATCCAGCTCAGAAGGCCTGATGAATCCCTGGGAAGCGGCTGCTCTTCAGTCCAATATGTGAGGCCGAGGAAACTGGGTTCCAATTCCCAGGAAGGATAGGAGAGCAGGATGTGAGTGCAAGTCACGAATAAGCACCAGCAGCCAGGGGAGGAAGGAAGAGCATCTCCTTCCCCTTAAGCTTCTTTATATTAGTCTCCTTCTGGAAGGCCCACCCAGGATTACTATGGATTAGCTCAAATTGACAAAGTTAACCATCACACATCTCCAAAATCCCAAAAGGAATTTGTCAATCCTTCCTGCAGGCAAACTCAGAGACCTGCCCAAGATTATTATGGATTAGATCAAGTTGACAAACTTAACCATCACATCAACCCTTTGCTTATATCTTCTCTGTGGCTGTGAGACAGGGTGAGATGATCATTAGAACATGTCTCAGCCTAGAGCTAAGTCGGAGGGTCTTGGAATGTCTATCTGTGGGACTCATTGAACCGTTCTGACCTTTACACATTTGATTTTCCAATGAGAAGTGATGGGTGCATGGAAAGAGCTAGCAACTTCAAAGGTGGTGCTCACGAGGGCTCAACAGATGCCAACTACAGGAGACTGGATGGTGGGGGTCTCAGACATCCACCTCTCCTTCCCATACGGGAGAACACAACCACACACGGTTACCCTTTAACTCAAAGATCAGTGGTCCCAGTTCTAAAGTTATACTGAAGCAACAACAGCTGGGTAGATTCCTATAACTGAAGACTTCTCTGTAGATTCACATTATCCAGAATTTTAGCTTAGAACGATCAGCTGAATGAAGAGTAGGGAGAAAATACAGTCCAATGAATAAATAAGACAATTGGATATTTAGGTGCATTTTATTACTAAATTTAAGACATCCCTAGTAACCATGTACATTAGGTTGTCTGCTATGTTATCTCAAATTGTAGAGTCAATCTGCCTAGTCTAGACTCCACCATTAATTTCTACTTCATTGTTTTATGGTTATTCTTGTGTCCTTTTGTTATAAAGTCTCCAGTGATCTTGCTTTAAATTCTTCCAGTCTGTACAAGTATATAATTTGAGGGAACTGCCACATCTTTTTGATCTATTGTACCTGTCTGCTCTTTTCTGAAAAGGTTGGTCATTTTATACTAGAAATATCCTCCAGAAAAATGCCAACTGTGTTTTTGTTGTAATTACCATACAGGGTTTTTAGGTATCATTATGACATTTTTAAATAGAATTTGTTCTAGTTGAGACTCGTTTGGGGTTTAGGAAACGTGTGTGTGTGTGTGTGTGTGTGTGTGTGTGTGTGTGTGTGTGTGTGTGTGTGCGCATATGCAGGTATCCTATGTGCACACATGGCCAGAGGAGAATATCAGGTTTCCTCCTCTCATTTCCTGTTTCCCTGAGATAGAGTTTCTCTCTCAATCCAGAGCTACTGTTTTCACTGTTTTGAGGTGTTTTTATATATTTTTTTTCTTTTTTTCCCTAGCCAGTGAACCACAGCAATTCTCTGGTCTCCACTCTCCACAGGACCAGTGTTATAGATATGCCTGGCCACACCTAACCGTTTATATGGGTGCCTGAGAATCTAACTCAAGTGATCTCAGGCTCCCCCCTCCCCAAGCCCTCCTGGTTACACAGTAAGTACTTCACCATCTCCCCAACTTGGGCATCCAAATTTTTAAAACCAATAGATACCCATCGTTTTAAGTATTGCATCTTTCCCAAGCAATCTCTGATATTTCTCATGCTTTTCTATCCTCAGCCCTAGGTTCATAGTGAGCATTCAAAAATTAGTACAGTTATTCATGAGGATACTTAAATAAGGTGAACTGAATATGAGAATTATTCTTGATTTTTGTTCATTTTTTTTTGTTTACCATCGTATGAAGCAACTTTAGGCATTTGAGTCATTTTTGTACTCCAGTAATTAAACAAATCCTTAAATTCACAAAGTAGTAGTCTTAAATTCTTTAGATCATGGACTACATGTTGGTAAGTTTCCATAAATGTTCTGAATGCCAGAGATTTTTCAACTCACCTCCTCAAGAATCCCCCAATTTGGTTTCTCATTTTTGAAAATATTTTATTTATTTATTTATTTATTTATTTATTTATTTATTTATTTATTTATTTATTTATTTATTTATTTGAGAGGGGGGGCAGACAGAGAGAGAATGGGTACACCAAGGCCTCCAGTCACTGCAAACAAACTCCGGACTCATGCACCACCTTGTACATCTGGCTTTAAATGGGCACTGGAGAATTGAACTCTGGTCCTTCTGCTTTGCAGACAAACATTTTAACCACTAAGCCATCTCTCCAGCCCTGGTTTCTCATTTTGTTTGACACTGTGACCACATTTATGCCTTTGATTCTAGATTAAACAAATATAGTTACTCTTTAAATTGCTCACAGGCAATCATTACTGTCATTTTATCAGCAGCAATGTCAAGGGAGTTATCGGGAGATTTAGGCAGAGGAAAGTAGGAGAGAGTTGGAGAAAGCTGAGTCAGTCATTCACCAGTTTGGGACTGAGGGCCACAGAGGTCTTCCACCGAAACTAAATACAGAATGCGACAGAAAGAGTATGGTTTCTTCAACCCCAGTTCAGACAGAGACCCTCCAACCTGATCACTCACAACTCACTTTTGTTAACTCACTGAAAGTTAACTTTGCACACTGGCATCAAGAAATATAATTCAGAACGTCATCAGATCACAACACCTTTATCTTCAATGGAAACTTCAGTCAAAATTAACTGTGTCTGAAATATATGCTCATTACGTTAGGAAAATGCTGAGCTTTCATAAGCAGCTCCATTTTTAAAGTGAGAGGATAATGAGTGTCAGAACATAGTGATTGTTTCAGGTCAAACACCAAGTTAGTTGATAAGATACCAGGCTTCCAGACAAGGTGTCTCTTCACACTCACAACTGGAGATGGGGAAACCTGCCTCCCTCCTGTCATCATTGTGTAACCAATAGACCCTTAAGCTATTTAGAATCAATACTTCAAAAATGGAAATTTACCTTCTTATTTACGCTTTCTATTAGATATTAACAACAAATGCCTGTATATTCTTTTTCTTTCTGCCTGATTCAGGTGACGATGAGGACTAGGCTCTGGCCTCATGAGAGAAAGAGAAATCTTTGATTCACAAGACTGTCATTGGACTATCCAGATCAGGAAATGGGCCTATTCTTTTGATTTAGCCAATTACAAGTCCACTATCCCCTTGCTTCTCGTCACCAAACACATAATGAGACACCACTTAGACTAGTTTCAACGTAATGTACTGATGCCAGTCACGCTGCTGGAAATACTCTGTTTCCTCACCCCCCATCACAGTTTGTCTTTCTAAAATTCTCCCAAAGCTCCACGATTTTCACAGGCATAAAAAGTGGTCTTAATAAGACTATAACAGTTCACCAGGTGCCTGTCCTAAAGGTCCCAATTCGTACATTGACATCTTCCATTTCCCCAACTTATTTCAAGAACCATACTTTTCCTATGTGTTGTTGGCCACAGGTCTGAGAACAGCAGGGTTAATGTAGCACATGGAAGAGTTAGACCATCTGCTCGGGTTTCCATCCAACCATGTCATTTTATGAGCTCTCTCTAGGAGACTTTTGGTTATCCAATTTGTAGTACTCTCTAATATAAACATCCTGGTCTATCATTTGAGAGGCTCAGTGAGCCAAGCCAAATGATAGAAAATTGCTAACAGCAAATGCATTCAAATTAGAAATGCTTTAAGATATTTGCATGACATATCATTTTCTCCTTGTTACGTTTGGTGTGCAGGTAAGACATGTTGACTGTGGGAAACTTTGAAAATAAACAAAAGGAAGGAAATTTCTAAAAATCAACGCCTAAGCCCACCATCTAGAAAAATTATCATTAACATGTTAGGATGTATTCGTCCATATCTTATTAATTCATGTGTAGGAACATGTAAAATAGACTTACAAAAATGCTGTCCATAAAATTTTAGATAAGTTTATTTTTTACCTCATAATACAAAAATGTCTTCCATAAATATCTACTTGTCATGAAAAGTTGAATATACATACATCATGTCTATATCCAAATAAAATTTTTTTAAACTTTAAAGAAATTGCAAGGGTTGGTTAATTTTGTATGTGTACCTTACTACCACCTACTTCTGGTGAAATTTTTTCTGAAGAAAAAATAGAAATTGAAATTGCTTTTCAAAAATCTTAAATGTGAATGGCTCCTATATAGTATCTAATCCTGAAGATCAAGTAGTTCTGTTTAAGGATTCCTTCTGAATTTACAGATGAATGAATGGATTGATAATGGATTAGTCCAGCAATTCTAAATCTCTCTTGCATTTGTGTGCCTGTTTTGGCAAGCCAAGGACCGTAAGAGCAGTGGGCTGCAAGCGTACGAAAGCTAACGAAAGTCCTTGTTTGCTTAAACAGATTGTGTGGGGGAAGTGGAAACAAACAAGTCATGTTGGATTGTAAGGACACAGTCTTTCCTTTAAGTTTTATTAAAGATCTCTACTTATCATTGCAAGATCCTGACTGAAAGTGCAACCAGACTCTAAAGAACCTTATTTCCCATTTCTCTCAAGCAAACATCCTATACTTAAGGTTGCACAATCATGAAATTAATTCTAAAAGTATTAAAAGCTTTTCCCTCAGACAAGAAACATTTAATTAGGGCAGCACAGATACAATGCCTCCGGCAAGACTCACTCTTATCTCCAAGCTGGTCCATTTTTGATAGAAAAAAAAAATGTTCTGATTTCATGGTGACTTCCTGGAAAAAGTTGACATATTTCATGTTTATTTTATGGATTGGAAAAAATGCCCACAATGGTGATTTAATGATTATTTCATAATGAAATCTCAGTTTCCAAAAAGTCGTCTCTGTGTGTTGGAGGCACTTCTCTTGTTACATGGTTCTAATTCTCATTTCCAGTCAACAGCTTCCAACAGGAATGCTTGGGAGAGCTACCCCTCACCCTTTAGAGAGAGAGCACACCCAGTTCAAAAGAAGCAGAGGCAAGTGCAGGAGCAATGGGGGCTCCTGGAGGTACAATCCACTGCCTTCTTCAACCCTGCAAACCACCATCCTCATGCCCCATACAAGACAGACCAGGCCAGACATGAAGAAGTTGAGGACAGGAATTACTGATCCATGAAACTCAGACCAAAAACATTTTAAGGAATCTTGTTTTTCAAGAAGTTGTGCAACATCAAACTCTCTTTTTTACCAAGACAGTAGTATAATGTTTAAATACCAATTACAGAGAAATAAGTTTTACCCCAAACCAATATGTCACATTAAGGTTGACCCCAGGGAGAGGCAGATAACCTGAAGTAGTTTTCCCGTTTCAAGAGAATTCGTGGGAGCTCTCACAAAACCTGAAGTCCAGCTGTGGGAGCAATCAGATAAAAGTCTGTATGTAGCAGAGACATTTCCCCAATCAAGCTTTTCTCTGACATTTTGTCCTATAATACTGGATTGAAAGATGTCATTTTCTTTCCGAAATGAAGAGATATTCCTCTAAAAAGGAAACGACATTGTTTCTGCTCAGCAAACAGTAACATCAAGGAAAGACTTGTGATGGATCATCAAACACCAGAGTAAAAACGAAGTCAAAGAATTTACCTAGAGAATATCATCCATGTATTTCATCATAAGAATTTCACCCTAAGTCTGATGATAACTGAAACAGACTCATAAACAGAGTGTTTTCCTTGTTAAAACTTTTGCTTAGGGCTGGAGAGATGGCTCAGCGGTTAAGGCACTTGCCTCCAGTGCCTAAGGCTCCGGGTTCAATTCCCCAGGACCCACATATGCCATACCCACAAAGTGGTGGCTCTGGTGCACTCTCTCTCTTTATCTCTCTCTCTCTCTCTCAATCTCTGTATCTCTGCTTGAAAAATTAATAAATAAAATATTTTTAAAAAACTTTTGCTTAGTTGAATCTCATTCTTTGTCCTGGTTTTGTAGGTTTAACAGATAATCTTTCTTTCATGAATGGTATCACATTGATCATTATAAATTTCATTTTTAAAGGATTTTTAATTTTTTTCTTTATTAAGCAGAGAGAGAGAGAGAGAGAGAGAGAGAGAGAGAGAGAGAGAGAGAGCACCCGGGCCACCACCTTGTGGATCTGGCATATGTGGGTACTGGGGAACTGAACTTGAGGCCTTAGGCACTGGAGGCGAGAGCAGAGAGAGAGAGAGAGAGAGAGAGAGAGAGAGCACGAGCACCTGGGCCACCACCTTGTGGGTCTGGCATATGTGGGTTCTGGGGAATTGAACTTGAGGCCTTAGGCACTGGAAGCAAGTGCCTTAACTGCTGAGCCATGTCTCCAGCCCTATAAATTTTATTCTTAAGGATGGTTTTGCCATGTCCTGTAAGTTTTCATATTTTGTGTCTATATTTTGTTTGTCTTGAGGCATTTTTCATTCTTATTTCTTACCTCTTTGGTGACTCACTGGTAAGAACGTGTTGTTTAAAGTTTGCACATTCCTCTGTTTTTCTAAGACATATCTTGTTTTAATTTCTAGTTTCCTACTATTGCAATATGAATATATGATATATATATATATATATATATATATATATATATATATATATATATATACATAATGATATAATGATATAAATCAAAATTCTCTTAAATGTGTTAAGAATTTTGTGATGGACTCATGTGATCTATTCTGGAAATCCTAAGGGTATGTGTTTTGTTGTGGGATTGAAGGTTCTGGCCATGTCTGTCAGATACTTCTTGTCTAAATTGCAGTTTATATCTGATGTTTCTTTATTCACTTTCTGTACAAATAATCTCTGTTATTGAAAGTAGGGAATTGAGGTTCCCAAGGTTATAATATTGCAGCTTCTTTCCCTTCAGATTGTTTAAACTTGCTTTGAACAAAAGTATTTATGTCTCTGATATTAGATGCATCTATATTAATAATGGTTATGTATCTTTTTCTTGGACTTACTCCTTTGTTACTGTGTAGTGATCCTGTTTTAATTTTATTTATAAATGATTTTAAAATATTTTTTATTTATTTGCAAGCAGGCAGAGAGAGCTACAGAGAAGAGAGACAGAAAAAGAGATAGAAAGAATGTGTGTGTGAGATTGAGAATTGGCCTGCCAGGGCCTCAAGCCACTGCAATTAAACTCCAGATGCATATACCACTGTACATCTGGATTTACATGGGTGCTAGGGAATCCAACCTTATTTTTGTTTGATACAAGTGCAAGCAAACCATGTCCTCTTTAGAATTATATTCATAGGAATATATTTCATTATTCCTTACCTTCACTCTTGGTGTGAAATATCTTACTAGGAAAGTGACTATCTTGAAGGTTGCATACAGAGATCTAGAAAAAAAAGCCCCAAGTTACAAGAAGGAAGGAAACAGTAAAGACCAGAGAGGAAATAAATAAAGTCGTAGACAGGGAAAGAATGGCGGAATGCTGATTTTTTTTTTTAAATAAGCAGGGCGTGATAACACATGCCTGTTTTAAATGCTATTTATTTATTTATTTACTTATTTGCAAGCAGAGAGATACAGAGAGAGTGCGTGAGAGAATGGGTGCACCAGGTTAGAACTCTTGATGCATGCACCATTTTGTGCATTTGGACCATGTGGGTACTGGGGAATTGAACCTGGGTCCTTGGGTTCTACAGGGAACTGCCTTCACCACTGAGCCATCTCTCCAGCCCAGGAATGCTGATTTTTAAAAGATAATCAAAATCAACAACCTCTTAGCCAGAGCAGGAAAAAAAAACTATTAAAATAAATAGGAAATAAAAGAGAACACTTTACCATTAAAACAATGAGCTATAAAGGATACAATTAACAATTACATACAAATGATTTAAATAAAACTAGACACCTAGAGTCTAACAAGATTGAATCATAAAGAAGCAGAAAATGTGAATAATCAATGAGTACAGATTGAAACTATAATAAAAATACTCATCACAAAGAATTGATGAGTATTTGTGATGGTTAAGTTTTGTTGTCAACTTGACCTTTCAAGTAATCTTAGGTAGGTCTCTCAGGATATTTACAGGAAGGCAGCTTCTCAGTAGGGGGCAGGATGTAAGGAAGCTCAAAGGAGCTAGAAGTAAGCATCCTTTCCTGTGTGGGCCATGCAGGAAGGAAATTCCAAAAACTCAGGAAGCCATTAAGTCTGTGGAAGGGTTGTAAGACCCACTCTAAGGCTGTATAAAGGGGAAGAAATTCTCTCCTTGGCCCTCCTGCCTGTTTGCTGTTCTGTGTGTCATGTTGGTGATGGGTTTTTCTCTCAGCTCGGACCTGTGAAAGAAGGCCAGCCTCTTTCACTGTTACGGAACTTCCCCTCAATCTGTAGTTTCAATAAATACTTTCCTTCCCCAAATTGTGCCTGGTTGAAGACTCATCCCAGCGGTGTGTGGCTGACTACGACAGTATTTCTTAATAATAAAAGACATAATGAATTTTCAAAGCTATAGCAATAAAAATAAACTGTTACAAAAACAAGTCATGGGGTAATGGTTAAGCTCAAGCCCCAGTGTTCTGGGAATGTTGGTTAAAATTAAAAACTGGGCCTGGGGAGATGGCCAAGTGGTTAAAGGCACTTGATTGCAAAGCCTGCCGGCCCAGGTTCAATTCCCCAGTGCCCACTTAAATCAGATATAAAAAGTAGCGCATCCATCTGCAGTTTGCAGTGGCAAGAGACCCTGGCACACCCATACTCACTCTCCAACTCTGTTTTCAAATAACTAAATAAATATGTATTTTTTAAATAGGGGACTGGAGAGATGACTCAGCAGTTAAAGACCCTTGCTTGCAAAAGCCTGGTGACCCGGGTTTGATTTCCCAGTGCCCATGTAAAGCGAGATGCACAAGGTGTCTCATGCATCTAAAATGCTTGAATGCTTCTGCAGTGGCAGGAGGTCCTGACACACCCATTCTCTCTCTCTCTCTCTCTCTCTCTCTCTCTCTCTCTCTCTCTCTCTCTGCCTCTTCCTCGGTGTCTCTCTCAAATAAATAAAAATATTAAAATTAAAAAAAACAAGTCATTCAACAAAGAAAATCCTAGAAGCCGGCAGCTTCATTGATGCAAACATTGAAAGAATCCTTCTGTCTTTCAAAAACTTGAAATGGAGAAAATACTTTTGAATGCATCTTATGATTCTAACTTTAGATTGATAACAACACCAGACGAGGGCAATTTCTTGATGAACATTAGTATAAAATTCTCAATAAGATATTAACAAACTGAATTCAAGAATACATAACAATAATCATTCATGATCATCATGTATGTTTATCTCTGGATGGTTCAGTATATACAAATCAGTAAATGTGATAAGCCTTGTATCCTTATAAAATGAAGGATAATCATCTGAGAAAACACATTTGTCAAAAACCCATCAGGTTTTGTGATGAAAACTCCCTAGAGATTATGTATAAAGAGTATAGACCCAATAACAATGAAGACCAAATAGGACACACCCACTGCTAATGTCATTCTTTTTTTTTCTTTATTGTTCATAATGAGTTACATTGTTTAGTGGGCCAACCATGAGTTGTTATCCCCAATTCCTCATTGCCCCCCCTTCCCCATCCCCAGTCAGCTGGATATCCTCCTCCGTGGGCCTTCTGTATCAGTCTTTATGGTAGGGGACCATGGATAGCTCATTCTTCAGCTGGGCTCTCATGTCTCAAGTGTATAGTTACTGAGGGTTGCCAAGTCTCTGCTATTCTCCCCTACCACGGCTCTCACAATCTTTCCGCCCCCTCTTGATGATGAAAATATTGTAATATTCCATCTTTGGGCTGGAGAGATGGCTCAGCGGTTAAGGCACTTGCCTCCAGTGCCTAAGGCCCCAGGTTCAATTCCCCAGGACCCACATAAGCCAGACCCACAAGGTGGTGGCCCTGGTGCTCTCTCTCTCTCTCTCTCTCTCTCTCTCTCTCTCTCTCTCTCTCTCTCTCTCTCTCTCTCTCTCTCTCTCTCTGTGTGTGCTTGAAAATGAATAAATAAAATATTTAAAAAAAGAAAAGGGCAGTCACTCTCAACACTTCAAAGTTCCAAAGTCCTAGCCAGACAATCAGACAAGAGAAAGGAATAAAAGCCTCCCTGATAGGAAAGAAAGAAGTGAAATTTTTTGTGTGCTGAGAATATGACTTGTCTTAAAACAATGGAAACTTAGGGTCTGGAAAGATGGCTTGGTGGTTAAGGTGCTTGCCTACGAAAATGACAACATATAGATATATCCTTTAGAAAGTTATAACTCTTGTGTGTCAACTTAAAAATTCACTTATAAAGGAAGAAAATCATTTTATCCTCAAAATTGTATTCATAACATTCATTAAATAGCAAAAATAAAAAGTCAAAAGAAATATAATTGAAAAGAAAAACCATCTTATAAATCAAGCTTCACCAAAAGCCAACCTCTGCATGTAAAACCATAATTATGATCACAGACATGAAAAGACCAGGAAACTGAGAAATAGTCAAATGAAAGCAGGAGTGCAAAATATATAAAGGAACTCATAATATTCATGTAGTCATCAAAATTACATTATATAAAAATCAAATATTTATTGTTTTCAGGGATACAAAAAAGAACACACAATCCAGAAATGACTTTTAGTGAAAGAATGCAAAATGTGCATCATAATAAACTATAGAAGAATCAGCCCATATTGACAGGATGGTTAAAAAAACAAAAATGAGAAGTTACAATTTACTGTGCTTTTCAAAAAAAAGTGGTCAAAACTTATAGTTTCTTTTTTTATTTTGAGTTGTTAGAGAAGCAGCCATAAAAGAAGTTGTTAAAATTATTCTTTAAATAAATCAACATTTCAATTTAAAGCAGACTACATTACAGTTCATGTAAAAAGAAATTCTTACTTTAGATAAGGAAGGCATAGAGAAGACATAAAGCTTATCACAATAACATCAGACAAGCAAAAGAGCTGACCACAAAGATAAGTAGCATGCAGTCATATTGAAACAAGTTTCAGACATGAACTGACTCATGGATCTGAGTAAGAGTTGCACTTGCTCCCCTCAGTAACAGCATACCAAGGGGGGTGGAACCAGATTGATGCTTAGGCTCTCCATAACCCCCTTGCCACATGGATTGATCCAGTGTGCCCACTGAGGAGGACACCCAGGGGAATGGGGATTGGGGGATTGGGAAATGGGAATATAAGCACAATATTTACTCAATCAATGTATCTAATTTTGGTCAATAAAAAAGAAACAAACAAACAAAAATGCCCAGTGGAAGCTTGGGGCTTCTTTACCAGAGGCTAAGGTACTGGTAAGAGGAATCACCCCATGGATTCCTGCTCAGGGAGCTAAGCATCAACCATTGTGGGGTTCACTGCCTGGGACTACATAGGGAGTTTAGCTTTCAGGAAGCCCATAAGAGAGTCAGTCATGGTGGCATGCACCTGTGAGGCTAAGGCAAAAGGAGTGTAAACCCTAAGCTAGGCCACAAAAAAAAAGTGAGCTGCGTTAAGATAAGAGAATGAACAAAGTCATGGTAACAGAAAAGAAAGCATAAAGATGATAATAAAATAGAAACGAGACTCATACCCAATGACAGTGTCAAAACATCTAAAGGAAAATCTATAAGTAATATAATAAACTAACACTGAAGTGTTGTCTTCTGGGTAACTGGTTGATTTTTAATATTTTTACTTATTTATTTATTTGAAGAGAGAGAGAAAGAGAGAGAGAGAGAGAGAATGGGCACTCCAGGGTTTATAGACTCTGCAAATAAACTCCAGATGCATGTGTCACTTTTGGTACTGGGGAATCTAGCCCTGTCATCAGGCTTTGCAGGCAGGTGCCTAAACCACTCTCCAGCCCTCCTGATAGATTATTTTTAAACATGGCAATCAACACAGTAAAATGAACAAATTTTGTGATTTTATTCTATTTTATTTTCCTGCAGGTGGAAGATACAGGGAACCTGAGTGTTCAATGATAGAAATATCAGAGTAAAGGAGGCAACACCCCCTCAAAGAGTCAGCCTGTTTCGCTCACGTGTCTTCCCAAAGTCGCTCCTGTAACACATGGTTCCTGGTGATTAGACTTCCAAGCAGTCTTCACGCCTGCCATTAGAATAATAGATATATAAAACTTTGACTATTCAAAGGAGGGAAAATTTACACCAGCTACAGCAGAAGAATTCATGTTACCAGGCTCAAGATTGAACAATTTTTAAATGACTAAATAAGAAATGACAGAATTTTATATAATGTATGGTACTGGTTTATGTTCACTTTGAATTAAAAAAATATATATGTTGCTTGTGGATATTTTGTTTATATGAATGTTAAAAATAGATGAAAATTTAAAAAACAGATGGGAAAGAAAATTGGACACCAAACCCATAGCAAGTTTCACGTGAGGAAATGTTCTACCCGGATGATTAAAGGGAATTTGTGAGGGTAGCTTGTGATGGGAGACATTTGTATATTACAGTATTTTACAGCATAAGATTCCTCCCGGGCCATGGTATGGATTGTGTTTACAGAGAGGGCACTGTCTGAATTCATTCTCCTGGTTTAATCTTCCAGAAAATTTCATCACTGAATCTATGTCCATTGACTTAACAGAATTCCACTTTGCTTTAACATATGACAGAAGTACTGATATAATTGGAAATCAGCTAAATGAAGGGGAGAGAAAGGGGAGGAGAAGAAGCCTAAGAGGAAAGAGCAAAAGAAGCAGAGACATGGCTGAGTTGACAACATGTTTGATATCAGGGATAATCTTTTATTCACATAGTGTTCAACATAGAAACGGAACATCCATGTCTGTCTGTTGAAGAAAACTTCTTTCAATGTGTAACAAGACTCAAAACAATCAGAGATTTCCAAAAAACAAACGCAATAGGAGAAGGGGTAAAGGCAGATGAAGAAGCATCAACAATAATCAGAACCCTATGTGACCAACGGGTCAAGTCACTTCTGCTTAATAAACTTGGAAGAACTGAGTGGGGGACATGGGGGAATCAAGCATAGCTACTGTCCTCAGCTGAACCTATTTATTATTCTTATTGATCCTACAGGAAAAGAGCAAGTTTACATTTGAGAGAGCAAAATAAAGCAGTTCTCAAGTAGAGGCTGGAAGCATTTTTCTAATATTATCTGCTATATAAGTGTGAGAAACGTTTGACCACCCCTACGACTTCTATCTCCTAGCTTTGACCTTGGCCATGGGCAACGCTGTTTACAAAAATGGCCACTGTTGACATCCCAACCCTAACTTCAGCTAAACCTCTCTCCTTTGAGGATAATGCTTTGGTGCTCCTGTGATGACTGTGAACACTGGTTGGGTGTACATATGACCACTGAGCCCTCACACCCTAACTGCCTAGAGAGAAGAGGCTTGTCACAACAGGTCACAGAGATGCAGCAAACGACGGGAAACAGCATACTCTGGAAGCTTGCATCAGGAGCTCTTACATCTTCAGTGCCTGGCCCTGGGGACCCAGTGACTATACCTGGCCACCATCACTTGTCATAGAAGGGGAAAGAAGTTTCTTATCCAGTGGAAGAGGCTCAGAACACATGAAGCACATCGCTCAAAAAGAGACTCCCAGGGCCTCTTTTTGCCATTATAAACGTCAGCAGCCTTTTTGTGTTTAATTTATTGATCGGTTATAAAAAGGTTGCACATATAGACCCCTCTCCCACACTCCAATTCTGCTGAGGTCTTTGGTGGGGTTAGTCTCTGCAGGGATGGGGGAAACACGGTGTCTCGGGCTATTACCACCCATGCTAAGGCCCTTACAATCTTTCCAGCAGACTTTTATATGTCCCAGTTTTTTTTTGGGAATGGATCCCAGTAATCACCAGGCTTATTGACACTTCATCTCCAAAGACAGAGATGAAAGCAATTTTAGCACTCAGTCTGTGTGCAGATAGAAGCTCAGGCTTAGAGACAGCTCAGTCAGTGAGATGCTAGATGAGTAAGTAGGAGAGTCTGAGTGCGGATCCCCAGTACCCACACGAAACACCTGATGTGCTTGTTTGTCTGCAACCCCAGGGCTGGGGAGGCGGGGCAGGAGGCTCCTCAAATGGCATCAAATGATAAGATGGAGAGTGACGAATGAAACCTGATGTGATATCTCATCTACACACACACACACAAAGACACACACATATACACATACACACATACACAAACACATACATACACACACATACACATACACACAAAGACATACACACACATACACACACAGACATACACACATACATACACACACATAGACATATACACATACACGCACACACACACAAACACATACACATACACATATACACACAGACACACACAAACACATGCACAGACATACACACACATACACATACATACATACACACATACACACACAGACACATGAACAGACATACACACATACATGCACACGCACACACATACACACACATATACACACAGACACACAGACACACACACGAACAGACATGCACACATACATGCACACACACATACACACATGCATACACACATACACACATATACACACATACACACATACATACATACACATGCACACATACACAAATATATACACACACACATATACATACACACAGACACACACTCACACACACACATACATACACACACACTCACACAGGCCCATACACATCATTACACATGCACACTTGCACAAATCCCCA
This sequence comes from Zapus hudsonius, assembly GCA_004024765.1. Lineage (NCBI taxonomy): Eukaryota > Metazoa > Chordata > Mammalia > Rodentia > Dipodidae > Zapus > Zapus hudsonius. Next base: position 16,409 of record PVHP010029876.1, read on the forward strand.
CATACAAGCAAAATAAGAATTCATAGAAAACAGACATAGTGTTGGAATAAGATTAAAAATCTGACAGTTACGTCTATCATAATCTAGCACTTAGATATAGTATCTTAAAAAAGATGATGGAATGATTAAATATAAGCAAGTTATGCTTAAAGAAAAGCAAAATGATAGGAAAAAAAGAAACTTTTTGATGAAGGCATTGAAAGATAAATGAGACATCTCACAAGATTTGAAAGGAAGGATGAAGAATAATGAAATTAAAAATAACAAAAAATTATTTAGATATATACATAAATTAAATATATATATATATATATACTTATATATAATAGCCCACTTTTAGCTGCAGACTAAAAGTAAACTAAGCAAGAAATGAAATAAGACCATTGTTAAATGGAAAAGATACAACTAATACACAGAAAAAGAAATTTGTAGCCAGGCATGGTGGCATCCACCTTTAATCCCAGCACTCAGGAGGCAGAGGTAGGAGGATCATTGTGAGTTCAAGTTCACTCTGAGACTATATATTAAATTCCAGATCAGTCTGGTCTAGAGTGAGACTTTACCTTGTAAAGCCCCCCACCAACAAAAGAAGACAACTATTATAATATGCCACTTGGTTCAATCATACTTACTTTTACCTATTTACACTAAATTACATATTAAATATAGAGCTAACAGAAATGTAATAATTATACAGGAATATTGAAAAACAGAATAAGAGGGTGGTGAGAGTGACAGGTAAGATGTGAGATTAAACCTCATTTTCAAAGGAAGAAAATAATAAATGATGTGTGAAATGGAACAGTTAGGACATAGGAATGTAAACTACAAAATAGAAACATGCAATTAAATATAAAGAGTGATGAGTTGAACGTTGCTTGTCCAACATGAAAAATTTAAGAAGAAGGTTTTAGCAGGACAACTCTATTGCTGTACAGTTTACCCTTTCTGATTCTCAAGTGTTCACCCGCTATCAATTAGCAATAAAAATTACAGGTAAAGGAGATGTGATGTTTTTAAGTCTAGTTTAATGCTCCTCATTTCACCCGGGTAGTTTTCACATAGGTGGGGAAAGAGTTGAGAATGAAAACTGACCCACCCGAGAAAGAATCTCCATGAAATCAACTAAATCTAGCCCACTAATTACCTCTCATCCTGAAGCAGCAAAGATGGACTAGACAGGGGAGCCAGCTTTCAAACAAGCAGGTGAACCCCTCTTTCTCAGCTCTTCTTGGTTTGAGGTATTCCATTCCTGTGACCCAGCCCAGGAAGCCAACCCAACCCCTTTCTCTTACCTGCACTGTTCCTTTGTGTCTGATTGCATTTTGAGACAAACTTTACTCTTAAAGAATATTATGCTTTCATGATAATTCCTCGTGAAATTTCTATGTTCTATGAACAGCCTGCCCCGCACCTGATGATTCTAACTATGAGGATGGTTTCCTTCTATTTCCACCTCTGAAGATTCCTCTCTTATCAAATCTTAGGTCACACATTCGTTTCCTTTAGCTGCCTACATCTCCCTACCTGGTCAATGTCACATTATTTTGTTGAAAAGATATTTTAATGTATTTATGATATACAGAGAGAATTGGCATACCAGGGTCTCTTGACAGTATAAACAAACACCACATTGTGCATCTGGCTTTATGTAGGTTGTGGGGACGTGAACCTGGCCTGGCAGGTTGTGAGCACATACCTTTAATCCCTGATCCATCTCTCTCCCCAGCCCTTATAGTCCTGCCTGCATTGTGGCTTTGCTTCCTGAGGCTGATCAAATTGAGATCTGGTTAGATTGCACTGTCTTAAGCAAAGATCTCATCCTAAGGACTGTATATGTGATCTCTGCTTCGGGTAATGAGAGAGATATTTCAGAGAGAGGAGAGAATGTGACCCACTTGTAGATTCATGGCGTGATAATGAAACAAAGATGGCAAGCACACGGTACCATGTGCACATGTGAGTTGGTACTAACGAGCAAAGCATTTATTGGTGTAGATGCCATAAACATTTTAGCCATGTAAGCAACTTACCAAAATAAAAAGGAACCAGTAGTGGTATGAACCGAAAACAGCCATGTTGCTTAACTTTATTTTTAATTCTGAAAAAAAAAATTCTATCCTGATTTACCATTGACCCTGAAATATCTGTTAAATAATCTAGATATCACCTTTTCATGTTTCTATGAATGCCTCATAATTGAGCTCCAGACCAACTGGAAGACTTTCACATACAAGATCAACAAACTCAAGCCCAAAAGCCACCCTAAATCCCATCGGCTTAAATGCCATGGGAAAGACTGTTGATTTTATAAGCGATGAGTTTTTGTTGAAGGGCTTTAGTGAAACAGCTGGTTGACACAATCCAGTTTACATTCTTAAAATGTCCTTCTAGCTTCAAGATGAAAACCCAAGCTTGAGAGGGCATAGGTACATTCAGAAAGCATCGTAAAGTCCACTGCAGTAGAGGCCCAGGCGAGGAAAGGTAGAGTCCAAGTGCATCCCATAGACAAATTGGAGAGAGTCAAGAGTCATACTGTGGAAGATCCATATGGAACCCCACAGAGAATGTCAGGATGAACAAGGGACCCACAGCCACAGCCATTCAATCAACACAGGATAAGCCAGTGAGACAGAAACCAAAGATTTTCGACACAAAGACCCCCAAACTCACAACCTTAAAGCAGCCTTAATACTCATCCACCACGACTCAGGGAACTGAGCGGAAGAGGGGCGGAAAGATTGTGAGAGCCCTGGTGGGGGAGACTATCAGAGGCATGGCACCCCTCAGTAACAACACACTTGGGTCAGGAGAACCGGGCTGAGTAGTAGGCTATCCCTGGTCCCCTGTCACAAGGACTGATCCAGACGACCCATGGAGGAGCTTATCCAGCGGATTCAGGAGGGGAGGGCAGCGGGGAATTGGGGATAACAACTCATTGTTTGCCCACTGAATATTGTAACTCATTATGGACAATAAAAAAAGAGATGTCTACATAGTGAAACTAACGAAACTGTTCATGACAACACAGAATGCTTTGTGCAGCTGAGCTACGCACATCCAGGCCAATGTGACGTGTTCAGTGAAGCAAGCCCACCAACCCAATATCCTCAGTACAATATATCCACAGGGAGACCCTATGCTGGCTCCACATTCTGTTGATAATGTCACTGACAATTTTTTTTATGATTTCATAGGAACTTACAACAATGAAAATTACAGTAATAATTGAATTTGTGTCAGTTGCCTGTTAGGGCTTGTTGTGGTTTCAGAATGACTACTGGTCAGATGCTTATAAAATATAGACTCTTTTAATAATATTTTATTTATTTGAGAGAGAGAGAGAGATAGAGAGAGAGAATGGGCACACCAGGGCCTCTAGCCACTGCAAATGAACTCCAGACACATGCACCCTCTTGTGCATCTGGCTTTATATGGGCACTGGGGAATTGAACTCTGGTCCTTCTGCATTGCAAGCAAACACCTTAACCACTAGGCCATCTCTTCAGCCCTAAAATATAGACTCTTAACAAGGGAGTGTCCTCGCTGTGCCTACAAAAATGTCGCCAGGGGCATTACTGACAAATGAGGAGATTGTGGCACACACTTGCTACCAGGCAAATGAGCTGAATATATAAAAAACTTAATTTTTTTCAATGTCTTGGACTTAGTAAAATGTCTCCTGCATGCTTAGTTTGGAGTGTTCATGTAGATATGTTGACAGACAATTCTTTGCAGTTGTATTCATGAGGCTCATGGGTTTGAACCCTGGGTTTCCAACTAGTGGTGCTATTTGGCAAAGCTATGAAGTAGGAGGCAGAGTTTAACTGGAGAAAGTGTGTCACTAAGGATTGGGTCCCTTCTCATTTCCTGTCTGATCTCTCATCCTGTTCCTCTGAGAAGAGTCATGAGAAGTCTTAGCTGTACCTTCCTGCCAGTGTGCCTTCCCACAATAATTAATGCGCTGGGCCCATTATTAAAATTATAAGTCAAAATAAGTGCCCCCTCCTGGAATTGTCTCTTGTAAGATACTCAGTCATAGCATCAAGAAAAGTAACTCATCCAAGATGTAAACTGATAGCAATGTTACAAGTGATCTGTATAGTGGGTGGTTCTGGATGTCAGCAATGTATCCTCCAACCCTGGGAACCTGAAGCTTTTCCCCCCTGAGCCAGGAGCAAATCCTAGTAACTCTCTAGGGGAATATCAGTCTATTCTTCAGAGGTATTTTTATTTTATTTTTAAATATTTTATTTATTCATTTTCAAGGAAAGAGAGAGAGAGAGAGGGAGCGAAGGAAAGAGAGTGAAAGATCACCACCAGGGCCACCACCTTGTGGGTCGGGCTTATGTGGGTCCTGGGGAATTGAACCCAGGGTCTTAGGCACAGGAGGCAAGTTCCTTAACCGCTGAGCCATCTCTCCAGCCCAATTCTTCAGAGGTATTTTTAATCAAGATGGATTTTAAGGTGTTACTGAGGATTTACTTGACCAAAACCCATCTACATTTTTAATCCACACGTAGGCTGTAAAATTAGATATGAGTTCCTTCTCACATCTGAAGGACAATCCGTGTGTGTGTGTGTGTGTGTGTGTGTGTGTGTGTGTTTATTTTTGTGAAGGAAATTCCAACTGGTTTTTCCAATTTCTCACTTCATTGCCAATCTTTCTGATCTTGGACAAAATTTCACAGCCTTTCAAATTTGTACAGAGTTGCTGCCAAAAGCATTCAAGCTTTGTTTGAAAAAAGAAAAGCGTGAGCAGGACCTGCTTTTGATTCCCATTTCCTCAATTCTTAACTCTTCCCTCCTCACTGGGGGCCACTGTTTCACGATTCCTCATATCACCAGAAATCAGAAAAACATTGGAAACACTTTTACTCATATCACAGTAGCTCTGTCCTTGCAACGAGGATGGAAATTTTTAAAACAATGAGAGTGATATGTTTAAAAACTTCAAAACGAATTTGACTATGGGTAGTTATTTTATAGTTGGGAAAAGTGCCTAACTCTTAGAAATAGTAACCCATTTTTTTTCTAATGGATATTTCAGAGATTCTTATGCACCGATTTCTTCTTCTCAATGCCTTTCTACTTTTCTTCCAAGATAAAATTTAAGGTTAATATTGGGAGGGATTAGCATTTAATGGGATATCTTATAATGTTCAAAACTGGAGGGGGCGGAAAGATTGTGAGAGCCGTGGTGGGGGAGACTGTCCAGAGGCATGGCACCCATCAGTAACAACACACTTGGGCCAGGAAGACCGGGATGAGTACTAAGATATACAGGATCCCTTGCCACAAGGACTAATACAGACAGCCCACGGAGGAGGATATACAACTGATCAGGAATGGGGAGGGGGGAAATTGGGGAAGTCAGGATAACAACGCATGGTTTGCCCACTAAATAATGTAACTCATTATGGACAATAAATATATATTAAAAAAAAACTGGAATTGTACCAAGTCAGAGTAAAAAGGCTCATAGGAACATGGTCTTTGTTCATTTCTTATAAGTTCTGTTGCTTAAGTGTGCTCAGAACATTTCCAAATGTTCCCTTTTATTCTTTGTTTATATAGTCACAGAAGTGACAAGATAGAAAATAATTTGACCTTGCATTATTTAGATATTACATAATACATACACACTATATGTATATGT
>PVHP010029877.1:0-22018 GCA_004024765.1 Zapus hudsonius
CTATACTTTCAGGGATCATTTCTATAGTCGGTGAGAATGTCTGGGGCTCCCTGGTCAAAGAAACACTGGGTTCCAGTTTTGGTGTCAGACTGTGTTCAAGGTAATACTGTGGTCGAGTGATAGATGACTATACTCAACATCTTCCTGTGGCCTCTACACACAGTAACATGGACACTTGCACCTTTATACACATGTGCATGGACCACATCTACTTGCACCAAACACACACCAAGAAACAAAGAAAATAAAAAATGAACACACACACACACACACACACACACACACACACACACACACACACGGCAGAAATCAAGGGCAGACATCCCAAGCTCATCTTCTGACCCCCATATCTATGCTGTCGCATATGTAGTCATGCACTCGCACACATACATAAAAGAAAACTGAGATTACAAAGAGGAAATATTCAAGAATGAGCCCTAGGGCTGGAGAGATGGCTCAGCGGTTAAGGCACTTGCCTCCAGTGCCTAAGGCCCCGGGTTCAATTCCCCAGGACCCACATAAGCCAGACCCACAAGGTGGCGGCCCTGGTGCGCTCTCTATCTCTATCTCTCTCTCTCTCTCTCCTTGAAAAATGAATAAATAAAATATTTTAAACAAAAAAAAACCAAAACAACAACAAAAGAATGAGCCCTAAAGTTTAAACCGGGGCCACTTAGAAGGATGTTTGTGCTTATAACAAAAAGTTGAGTATTAAAATAAGAGTGAGTGAAGTGTGGGTGTTTAATCTTGAACTTGATCTTGAACATGATATAAGTGACATGCCCCTGAACGATGACTATGGAGACTTTCAATAAAATAGTTCACTTGCATTTCTGGTGAACTAAGAGCACAAAGCTATAGGGTAAGGCATGTATTACAGAGAAACTGAAGGTGTCAACTTCCAAAGTAAGGAAGGAGCAGGAGGAATTTGGATCTTAGAAGATGGTTGAAGCCATTCGAATCCTACATTTACTAGGGGAAAAAAAAACACAGGAGAAAATAATTTAAAAGGTTGAGAGGTTATTTGAAGTTGGTGAGGTGGGAGCTGATGAATTTATAATGGTCTTAATGTTAACCTGTGCATACGTTGCTCTGACAATAAATGGCATGTCAGGGACAAATATATAGGAAACATCAAGATTTATGCCAGCGGGTCTATAAAAAGGAAAAAAGAAAATTAAAGCTTGGTGACATATAGTCGGCAATGAAGCCTCAGCTGGATTAAGAGTGGAATAAATACATGAGAGCAGCGTTTCACTAAGATAAAATTAGAGAGGTGTAATTGGACAGGTTCTAGCTTTGAAATTAAAAAAAATGTTGGTTGAAAATATTAATTAGAAGACAAAGGTTTTGTAACAAACATGGATTGTTAATAATTTTGAAAGTGGACAAAAAAGAATTAGAATGATGGAAAATAAGTAGACCAGTAGAATTGATGGAGAGGGGACTAGGGAGATTGCTCAGTGGTTAAGGCACTTACCTACAAAGCCTAATGATATAGGTTCAATTCCCCAGCACTACTTTAAGCACAGTGGCCAGTGTATCTGGAGTTCATTTGCAGTGGAGGCCCTGGCACATCTCTCTCTCTCTCTCTCTCTCTCTCTCTCTCTCTCTCTCTCTCTCTCTCTCTCTCTCTCTTCTCTCTTCTCTCTCCCTCTCTTTTCTCTCTCTTTTCTTCCTCTTCTTATGTCTCTCTGTTTGCAAATAAATATATAAAACTATTTTTAAAGTAAATGACAGAGGAAGTACAATCTAAATGGCAAGCATTAGCTCTAATAGTTTCTCAAATATATGTGCTAACGTCTTCTTTTCTATTTGATTATTTTGCTATTTACTGCTTTTGCCTTCACTATAGATTGAAAGAAAACATAAAATCTATTATTTGATTCCAAAACTAAATTTTTGATTAAATATCTAAGTCACAAAAAACAGGTATATGGATATTACTCAGCACATTTCATAATTATAAAAAGGTGTTGGAAAAAATGGACAACCTGTTTTTCTTTCTAAAACATACTTTTAATCATAGATATGTAAGACATAATTTGAATGCATTCACTCACTGGGCATAATTTCATGTGTCTGTAATATTAGTAGCCATGAGGCCAAGGAAGGATATATTGAATTGGAGGCTAGTGTGAACTACATAGAAACATGCTGACCAAAAATGAAAACAAAACAAAACAAAAATCTCACTGATAATACTTCATTGTGAGACTGGAGAGATGGACCAGTTGGTAAAAGTACTGACCATTTAAGCATAAGAGTTTTGGAGAGAGCCTAAGTTTGATTCCCAGCGCTCACATAAAAAGCCAGGCAATACACACTTGTAAACCCAATTTTAATGAGGGCACATAGAGAGCCTGGAATCCCTGGAACATTCTGGTCAGCCAGGCTGAGTAAGAATTTCAGGTCCAGGATTGGAGAGAGACACTGTCTTAAGGAAATAACACAATAGAGAGGGTGACCTGACATTCTCCTCAGTCCCCCACATTTGTGAACAATGGGGCACACACACATGCTCACGCATGTGCATATACCACATACACCTCAACACACACACTACAAAAACCCACCATTTTTCTTACATTGCTACTCATAGTTAAGGATTCAGGTTAAAACTCAATATAAATGACATAAAGTATAATTTTGAAAGGTAAAATATCTCAAATCAACAAAACAAAACACTAGAATCATGTCCAAACATATGCATTTGAAATAAATATCAACATAAATAATAAAATTGTTGAATCATTAATAAATTTTTAAAAACATAATTTTGTAAATTATTGTGAATTCCAGAAATATATTACACAAAAATGTGGGAAACATTCCATTCTCTGTATAATATTATATCTGATTTATATTGTAGCTTAAAAATCTCAAGAAAAATGTATTTTCAGGTATTTGGTAGATACATGGCAAAGAGAAAATGGGATGATAGCAATTTTGGCTAAATGATGAGAGTCTAAAAGTTGAAAAAAATGGAAAGGAAATGAAGCTAAATAATTGGGAGAAGATTCCTGAATTGTAAATGTGATTTGCTTTGAGGTGCTGACTCACTTAATCAAATCACTTAATCTATGAAAACTTGGAATAAAATAGACCATAATTTTACTTATGAAGAAAAGAAGAAAAAAGTCTTATTTAACTTTAAAGCCATTTAGATAATTATGATATGGACTGAATAATTTCTATTTTTTAAATTATAAGACTTTGATATTAGAACCAAACTTTGGTTTTGGAAACAAATCATACATTTTAACTTTTCCTTCCTTTATATCTAAGTTTGCAGAGGCAAGGGTGTAAGGAGAAAATCACATTGAAAAGAAAGAAAAGTCGATTTTCATCTCTTAAATATCTCAAGAAGTGCACTCTCATTTCCATCAAATAAAAATGTTTCATCTTGAGCACTTTTATTCTTTTTTCTCAGAAAAAAGCAGTCAAATTAACTTCAATAGATTTCCCAGTTACCAAAAGAATTCCTAATCACAGAAAATTGAGACATTCTTCTATTTCTCTCATTTCATTCTTTTTACTTTCTCCTAAATTCCCTACATGTTCAAATATATACCGATGGAGGCATATGCATATATAAGTTGTGTACATGCTACGAGACTCATAATGGAGGAACACAAAATGAAGCACAAAATAAATAATTACTTCTGACTTTCTACCATAGATTGTGGGCTGAATGATGACCTTGCCCACAGATGGTCCTGTCTCACTTAATAAAATACCTAGTGAAAATATTATTGTGAGTGTGTACAATGTACACAAATTCACTTAGAATGACTCACCAATTATTTTGTATAAAAACATCATGTATTAATGATACTAACACTTGTATTATATACCTCCATGTTTCCGTAGTGCATAGTATGGAAATATGAAAATATGTTTTTACCCTTCTAAGTTATTGAAAGTTTGGTGGAGACTCTAATCTCAAATTGACAAGTCAAAATTTAAATTAGTTGAAATGGTCAAAATTGTGAATGAGACAGGGGGTGAGGATTTCTTCTTTTTTGTTTAAAATTACCTGGAAATTCAAGCCATTGAAATTCTGCAACACAAAGCAAAGTTCCTAAAATTTGGAAAGAATTAAAGCTTGTTTCCCAACATTGCATAATTATTTAAGAAAACAAAAAATCCTGTAAGCCAAATACTGACTTGACATATTTTATTTTGTTACATATGTGCTAAATTTATTTTATTTTAGTTTATTTTTTCATCTGTGATGCTTTGTTTGTGATGACAGAGCCTTGCTGGAGGAGCTGTGTCAGTATCAGCAGACGGTTGCCTTATCAGAGCAGCTTAACTATTTGTTCATAGTTATCTCCCTCTTGCTGCTTCCAGCCAGCAGATAGGACATGATGTGAAGCCCAGCCTCTGCTCTGCCAAGATTTCCCTGTGATGATGAAACTTCCCCCCAAAACTTTAAGCCTCAATAAATCCTTATCTCCTATGAGCTGCAGTGCCCAGGTGTTTTGTCTCAGCAATGAGAGGGTAACAGCAAAAGCATCGATTGGTGGTTTTCTAATTTGGGGTTTTATTCCCCTTTATATTCAATAACTGACATTTGTTGATAACCATGACTTTACATCTTTGCATTTTTTCAGGGAAAAAAAGTGGCCAAGCCATTATACTTAGAATACCTGATACTATGACACATTGTTTCCTGAGTGATGTCATCCATGTCTTATTTATTCATGATGAAAATTAATAACAGAAGGTAGCCAGTGTAGAATCAACAGACAAAAGCAATGTGAGAACCATTTCACAGAATCTGTTGACCACACACATCAAAAACAGGAAGGAGAGTCAACAGCGGTGCAGTTGGGAAGGGATGTATAAGAACATTCCTTATGGAATTTTTCCTTGAAGGTCAAATGTGGAAATGGAATTTAAAATAAAAGGGGACACGATCAATGGCTCAGTATTAAAGTGTTTGCCTGCAAAGTCTGAGCATCGGGATTGGAGTCCCCAGGACCCATGTAAAGCTACATGGACAAGGTAGTGCATACATCTGGAGTTAGTTTGTAGTGGCTAGAGGGCCTGGCCTGTGCTCTCTGTCTCTGTCTATCTCTCTCTCTCTCTCTCTCTCTCTCTCTCTCTCTCTCTCTCTCTCTCTCTCTCTCTCTCTCTCTTTCTCGGCTAGATTAGATGACCAGTGAGCCCCAGACAATCTTCCTTCATCCTGCTTCTGATCATTGGATTATAAATGCATGTCAGCATCCCCGGAATTTTACAATGGACTGAGAATCAAGCTGAGGCCCTCATGATAGCAGGGCAAAAATACTGAGGTATAGATCCAGTCTCTCTTTACTTTTCAAAAAGTATTGATGAGATGAATATAACAGAATTTCAATTCATTTCAGAAAATGCATTAGGTCATTCTACATTGCTAACACAAATAAAAGTACAACAAAAAGAGCTGGAGAGATGGCTCAGCGGTTAAGGCACTTGCCTCTAGTGCCTAAGACCCTGGGTTCAGTTCCCCAGGTGCCACATAAGCCACACCCACAAGGTGGTGGCCCTGGTGTTCTCTCTCTCTCTCTGTATCTCTCTGCTTGAAAATGAATAAATAAAATTTAAAAATAAAGTACAACAATCAGCAAAGAAAACTGCAATTTTTTTCTGTTTTATGTACACAGATTACATGAAAACAATAATTTAAGCATAATTATAATTTCTATACCCATTTCCCTATCACAGACAGTGACACATATTTTGTCTAAAACAGTTACTGAATGGCAATAACATCAAATTTAATAGTTTTAAAATATAATTCAATAGGAAGAAGTTCAAAAGTACATTTTTCTAGAAATAATTCCTCAATAAGCAGAGGTTTGAAAAAGATTATTTAAGTGTCTAATCTTTTTTATCTTAAAATATTGAAATTCAAACAAATACAATAAGGATGGGAAACCGTCAAAAGTGTTTCTGCAGTGAATAGTTTAGTTACATGACAGTTGTCAGAAACAGTTATTTGCTGAAAATAAAAATGGGTTACAATTTAGTCTTATTTGCTCAAATACATTTAGGTTATTTCCCTCATATTTTTATGCTATGTGCTAGTATGAAGATTCTTTACATCTGTTTAGGAGAAAAAAGTCATAAAAATCATTTGAAATGTATTGCTGCTTCAGTGTGAATATTTTTATTTGTTTTCAAACATTTTTCCTATCATATTACATCACTTTTTGTGACATATTTGGGATAGTGTGTTACTATTAGAAATTTGTATTTACCACCCAATTACATGTCAGAAATTCCACATGTTCCAAGTAGTATGTGCACATTGATATTATCATCTCTCATTATCAGCATACATTAGTTTACATGCTATTTATGTTTTTTTAACTTGAGATTTAATAAAATCAGTATTAAATTGAGGACAGAAAATGTCACTTGCATTTTCTTTGAAAGCAGAAAATAATATATTCCACTGAACAGCTGGGTAACTTTCATGCTTTATGCAAATTATCTTGAAAGTAACAAAGTAGAGAAAATGTGAATAGATAAGTCTATTTCAGATTGCAAATTAATGCAAATTGTCTACACATTAAAAACGTGTGCATACACTTATTTTTAAAAGTTCATTGCACACTCTTTTACAGAAAAAAAAAGGATTTCTATGTTTTGCTATATAACTACAGGAGATCCAACTATAATATATATTTACCTAGAAACAGAATACATAGAAACATAAATAATTTTGAATACATTAAATGTAGAAGAGTATGTGAAAATAAAGTATCACATTGGAGAACTAAACATTTCAATCTTGCAGACTACAGAACTAGTTTTATTTCCCTTCTCAATTACTTACCTTTCTTGCAACAGCAAAAATATCCTTTTTAAAAGAGAAACAGTTTTGTGTGTTAATCATTTCTAATTTAATGTGTATAATAAATATTCATAACATATTTTCCCTTAATTATGGTTATGTAATACCTTTTCATATTATTCTATAAAAATAAAACCAAGTCAATGATAACATTTTTCAAATATCTTTATAACTGAAAGGTTTAATTGATATCCAAAACTGATTACCTAAATTTCTGACCAACTTGACGACAGATAATAACTTGAAAACTTACATATTCTATCAATGATGTTGTAATTGCAATGTTCATCATTACTGAATATTGAACTTAGAAATTAATTTTTCATATGGTGCTATAAAAATTTAGAATAATGCTTTGTAAATATGCCCAAATTATAATTTTAATACAAGATATTTTTCATTGCATATGTTTAATATTTTATTTATTTATTAATTTATTTGAGAGACAGAGAGAAAGAGGCAAACAGAGAGAGAATGGGTGCACCAGGTCCTCCAGCCACTGTAAATGAACCCCAGTCCCTTGCACCACCTTGCGCTTCTGGCTTAATATGGGTACTAGGAATCAAACTTGGGTCCTCTGCTTTGCAGGCCAACAGCTAAGCCATCTCTCCAGCCCTGCTTTACATTTTTAAATTAATGATAAATGTTAATATTGATGGCAAGTTAGCCGACATAGAGTACATAAATCCAAACATTTATATCTCCATGCTCAACAATATACATGACCCTCCCATTTATCAATTTTTAAGGTTTCATTAATTTTAAATGTATTTTGAATTACTTTTGAGGAAACATGGCAAAAAAAACTTGGTATGTTTATTTCACATCTTCATTTTTTTATTATTACACAAAGACATAAATTTTATTTTATGGTATCAATTATGTAATTCCTAACAATATCAAAACAAGGTAGCAGGGGCTGGAGAGATGGCTCAGCGGCTAAGGCGCTTGCCTCCAGTGCCTAAGGTCCTGGGTTCAATTCCCCAGGACCCACATAAGCCAGACCCACAAGGTGGTGGCCCTGGTGTGCTCTCTCTCTCTCTCTCTCTCTCTCTCTCTCTCTCTCTCTCTCTCTCTCTCTCTCTCTCTTCTTGAAAATGAATAAATAAAAATATTTTTAAAAAAGAATAAATTTTAAAAAAAACAAGGTAGCAAAGAACCAGCAGTATGCTTAATTTATTTTTATTAATTTAACATGCCCAGTCAAAATAAACTTAACAAAACACAAGATGGATTTTTTTGGCCATGTTTTCAATCCATCCAATGCGATTCCCTATCTCTCCAGAGTTCAGTATAAAGATACACTGTGTCTGGTTCTAACCTCCTCCTCACCCATTGACCCAGTACCTGTGAATTCTGGCTGTTTCAAGGCTCCCCGCATGCTGAACATTCATGTTCAATGACTCTCAGATTTCATCTGCTACACGAAGCTCTTCATGGAACAAGGCTCACCATATTGGTTGAGGGGCCTGAATGTGTGCTCACATCTTCTCCTTGATCTTTCTGCTTATCATCCAAGGTCAGTTTTTCAGTGTGTTTGATTGATATTCTTGCTTGTCCATTTTATACATTTTTCACTTTTTACTTTTTCTTTATTATCCATAATTAAAAACATTGTATGAGCAAATCTTATGATGACACCCCCATTTCTCTCCTCCCTGATCCCAACCCACTGGGGGCCCTCCTGGGTGGGCATACTGGATCAGTCCATGGGGTCATGAATAGCAGAGCAGGTGGCCAGGTCCCTCCATTGTGCACTGTTGCTGAGGAGGGCAATGTCTCTGGATATTCTCCTCCACCATGGCTCTTACAATCTTCCCGACCCCTCTTCTGCTCAGTTCCCTGAGTCATGGTAGGTGGGTATTAAGGCTGCTTCATTGTTGAGATCTTTTTTTTAATATTTTATTCATTTTCAAGCAGAGAGAGAGAGAGAGAGAGAGAGAGAGAGAGAGAGAGAGAGAGAGAGAGAGAGAGAGAGCGCACCAGGGACACCACCTTGTGTCTGGCTTATGTGGGTCCTGGGGAATTGAACCCAGGGCCTTAGGCACTGGAGGCAAGTGCCTTAACAGCTGAGCCATTTCTCCAGCCCCATTGTTGAGATCTTAAGGGTCTCTGGACTTCTGTTCTGGGTTCTGCTGGGTATCATTGGTGTCTGTCTCCATTGACCTTTCCTGGTTAATATGACTTGCCATGGTGATTGGTCCATTTATCTAGTCACTTTTGCATAAGTTCCATTTGGGGCCTACATGATAGGCCAGGGGTGGTTCTCTCCTTCCTGGATGTCAGCCATCATCCTGAGGTTTGTTGGTGAAGTTGGATTGACCACAGCTCTCTCACTGCCTTCTGAAAAATACAAAGAGATTCTCCATCTGAGAGTGAGAACAATATAGGTTAAATGAGACACCATTGCTATTTTGTGTAGCTTCTAGGGTGGAGCCTCTCTGTAGCTATCTGGTACTGGGAATTTCCCCTTGGAGACCAGGTTGTTTGTTCCCATAAGGTTTCGCAGTGGATCCCAGTTCCAGTTAAGTGTTCTTTGTCACTGAGTAGATCTCTTGTCTAATTTGAAAGCCATTGATTACCCTCATACGTTTTGGTGCAGCTATTCCACAAGTGATCATTTCTTGACTCCCTGTTCTCTCCCATAAAGCAGTAAATTCAGCATTCTCATGACACCCTTCTGAATTGTATATCAGTTGTCTCTGCTTTCTCTAAATATCATTGACTAATTTCCCCTGGCAGCTCATGCAAAACCTTCCTGGGCTACACATACTACCATTTGGGAGCTGATTACCATTCTGGATCTTGCAGGGTCTCTTTGTATTGTGCAATGACTTTCTGTGATTTCTTCAGCAATAAATCTTACCTTTGGCCTGGAACAGGTATTCAAGAGATTTGACAGAAATATGTCTCATTTTGTTGACCTTGTGGATCTCTGATCAACAGTTCTGTGTGGAAAGCCTTTTTAAATGAAAAAAAAGAATCATTTCTGTTAAGTGTTATCACATTTTCTCTCACACATGATCATTCCTTTCATTTAATTATTTCTGTACCTTTCCAAAAGAATTTTATTCACTGATATTGAAACGTGAAGTTTTCAGCCAGTTTCATAAATTGCTTTTTATACCCCTTTAGATTTTATCTCCATATTCCATAAGAATATATATTCCATAAAATCGTGTCTGATGTAGTCACCTTATTGAGGCTTTTATGAAGTAATGACTTCTTGAATATTCTTAAAGATCCAT
Organism: Zapus hudsonius; assembly: GCA_004024765.1. Classification (NCBI taxonomy): domain Eukaryota; kingdom Metazoa; phylum Chordata; class Mammalia; order Rodentia; family Dipodidae; genus Zapus; species Zapus hudsonius. The sequence continues at coordinate 10,099 of PVHP010029877.1, forward strand.
TATATGAAGTGTTTTACATTCAAGCGATTCAAAATCTGAAAGTTAAAAATATAACGCATGAAAATTCTCATAGATCTGATAACAAAGAATCTAAGACCTGAGGGTGAGACAGGTAAAGATGATCATTAGTTTTGCCTCCCTTACTGACCACACACACACACACAGACATGCAGCAGGTAGATACACACAGTGCACACAGTGGCATGAAGGCATACATATAGACATACAGGGACATCCAAAGGGACACACACATACACATGTCTGTTATTAAAAGAATTGCCTAAAATAACTATGGTCTTTAGAAACTTGTGTATCTTATTTGCTTCAAAAATATTCTATGCCATCATTGAAGAAACTTTTCTTCCTATTTTGTGGCGATATAGTATTCTATCAAGTAATTACTATCTTGTCACTTCTCGATGGACAATAGGAATATTTACAGCCTTTCTTACTGCATACAAGGTTGTAAAAATAAGCATATCTAATCTACCTTCAGAGAAATGACATTTCCATGATAAAAGCTATCTTTATTTTTTAGATATTATATTGAAAATTATCAGATTTCAGGGAATCTGTTTTCATATAGATAGTCACACCATTATGTAGATTTCACCTCAAGGGAGATATATATATCTATAGAAAAATGTGGGCGTTAGTAAACATAGTTTACTCTGAGATGCTTTTTATTTTTATATTTGTTTATTGATTGATTGATTGATTGATTGATTGATTCACAGTCTCACTTTAACCCAGGCTGATCCAAAATTGACTCTGTAGTCACAGGGTGACCTTGAACTCATGGTTTTTCTCCTACCTCTGACTTCCCAGTGCTAGGTGTGCCACTATCCCCAGTTTATAACATGTTTCGTTTTTTTAAAAAAAATTAATACTGACAAGAGTTTCACTTCATGGTGTTATTCCTAATAAAAATATTTAAGAGGATAAATGTCAATGTAATGTAAATTACACTGAGGTAAGTTCTGATGATTTTTTAATGTTTCACACAAAACTAATAATAACTGGCATCGAGTAAATAAAAATTTTACGAGTAAATTCATGGTGTCATGAAGAGACGTTGGTTTTGCTGTCCTTGTTTTCCTTTCTGCCATTGATTACCAAGTTCATCCTGAGTGTGTTTGAAAGCAACACTCATTTATAAATCTTAATTGATGGACCTAGGGCTGCTCCTAGCTGAGTTCCAGGACTGACACAAGTGTTCAAAGTATCATTAATAAAATATTTGGTCGTTATACAGAGTTCCTGGACTGAACCAGTCACGAGGTCTTTCTCGCTTACATCCATAGGGAAAGCATAGGACCTTTCCTTGGAGCACATAAAGAAGACTGTGAAATAGTTTCCAATAGGATTTAGCCATGGGAAAATGTAAGGCTCAATTTCTGCAATTGCTTTGGTACTATGAGGATGGAGGCTCCGGGAGAATAAAATATACAGATGGCAAAGTGCAACTCTAAGAAAATGAGAAACAGCAGGCACTAAACACATATTGATCCTAAGAACCTAAAATGTCTGAAATCAGCTCAGTCCCGGTATTTATAATTTTTATGTGCCAATAGATACTTTTAAGCTAGTTTTCACGTTGAATTTCCTGCCATTTGTAGTCAAAAATGCTTTAATCAAATCATGTGTTTTAATGGAATATTTATCTATGATCTTGCTCAATCTTCCTATATATCTCTAATACATTTTCTTTTATGTTTTTCTTTTTGTTCTTGGTTATTAATGTGAGGCTTAGTGGGATATTAGCCTTTCAAAGTACTTTCATCTTATTAATTCTTTCCATTGCTTCTTTGGAATAATTTAATTACAGTATTTTTGGTTTCTTGATAGAAATATTCAGATCATTTACTTCCCTTCTTTTGACATGAATAATAGAGATTAATTTGAACTTTGAAAGCTTGGCTGAAAAAGATTTTCAATTCTATTCCATTAGTTTGGATACAAAATCAATCCATGGTCATTCTTTCCTAAATAACCTTTGGAGTTCATTTTCTTTTTAGACACTAATAATTATTTAGGAAAATGATTCTCTTCAAATGATATTTGCATATATTTCATTGTACAGAGATTAGTTTAAGTAGCTCATATACTTTATGGAAGTATAGAAAGGCTTATACTGAAGGTTACTTTGTATCATTAGATGTGATAAAATTTATTATTTCTTCTTGGGAATTGAAATAAAGTATAGTTTTATGTCATTGCATACATGTGAATTAATCATACTCATTAAGTATCATTTAATTTTTTCTGCATCTACAGTTTTAAAGATTATTTAAGTAGAATAAAGCTGATTTTATCTCAAGGGATATTTATTATACATAGAAAATTGTGGAAGTTGTTAAATATAGTTTACTATAAGATGCTTTATGAATTTTAATACAGACAAGGTTCACTTCAGGTGTTATTTCTTGAAGCCAAGATGTCTAAATTCTAATACATTCCATGAACTTAGAGCATATGAACTTAGAGCATGTTTATGAGATTTGATAAAAATACACTTAGCATTGCTTTGTGGTATATTATTTTTTCCCAAAGGTTGTTACTTCACCCTCTTCCATTATCAGTTAATTTCTAGTCATGCCTTTTGTAGGAAAATTATGAGGATATTTAGAAATTAGTGTTACCTTATTTTCCATGTTGACCAATTTTTCAACTAGTACCATTGGAAAAATAAACTGTCATGAAATAATTCATTTCCTTTTATGTTAATTTATGTTGAGTTCCATAAAGCTTAAATGTATTTCATATATTACAATATTTTAATTTGAAAATGATCTCATAAGATTATGCATGTTGCTTGATTTAAAAATTCACTTTATCCACATGTTTGAAAAGGTGTTAGCTACTAAGGTAGGAAAATACATGCAAATTCATTCTGAACAACTTGTGCCCAGGGCAATGCTGATGTGACACTATTCCCTGGACTTTTTAATCATCATTCCAGTTACTTATAGTTCTCCCTGGTGTTGTTTAATACCTTCTATTTTAAGATCTTTAAGACCTCCCTTCCTGTTTTATCCTTTTAAGAAAAATTATTCTAAAAAATCTGAGATGTGAAATATCACAACTATATAAGGAAAGACAGCAAACAAACTGTCAAGTTCAATATATTTATCATCAGTTGAATACCAATTACCAGCGAGGAATTTTTTAAAAATCAAATTTGAAAGAAGCCTAAAGCCCTTAACAAATGTTCATTGCCATGTCTCCAACATTAGCCATTGTCTTGACTGTAGAGTGACAATCTTCTTGCTTTCCATTATGAGATTACCACACAAGAATGACACTCTAAACACAGAAATCCAGTTGGGTTGGTTTCCATAATTTTAATATAACAAAATCATGACTCACCTGTTTTTTTTTTCCCATGTTAGTTTCATTTCCTTGGCATGACATTTGTAGATATATTAGATGGTGCATGTAGGTACATTCTGTAACTTTCCTTTGATCTTTGATGTATTATTAATTTTAAAAGTACAGTTTGATTATGTATGGCACTTGATATACTTCTAGAGTTGTTTATGTTTCTATATGGAAACTATTGCTACTGAGAAGATCGCTGCACAATCTTTTAGAAACCATGTGAATACATTTCACTTGAACATATACCAGGAAGCTAGACAAAAAAAGGTATTTTCAATCTATTCCAAAGAATTTCCAATTTCCAATTCATTAACAATTATCGGGCTGAAGAGAAGGATTAGCGGTTAAGGCGTTTGCCTGCAACGCAGAAGGACCTAAATTCTATTCCCCAGTGCCCATGTAAAGCCAGACACAAGAGGACGCATGTGTCTGGAGTTCATTTGCAGTGGCTGGAGGCCCCGGTGCGCCCATTCTCTGTCTGCCTCTCTCTCTCTCTCTCTCTCCCTCCCTCCCTCCTTCCCTCTCTCTCTCACTCTCTCTCTCGCGCTTGCTCTCTCTCCTCTCTCAAATAAATAAATAAAATATTAAAAAAACAATTATCTTTGTGCCTCAACTTCTCCATTACCTAATACTAGTAGACATTCTTAAAACAGTATTTTAAAAAGTGCATGTTGAACTTGTCTTCATATCTGCATTATTTCTTTGTGCTGTCTGATTTAATTCTCATTGGCTTGAAACAAATGACCCAGGGCACCATATTCTCTATAGTACCTGTTTGCACACATTTCACTCATCCATTCTCTGCCTTTATTATGTTATGTGTGTGTTTCTAGGAACTTGACCTTTGTAGATTGAAACTCTATACATTACTTGTTTTTAAGTCTGGTTGGAATTTTCCAATAGCAGATATTAGTGACTATGGAGATAGAAATCAGGGTTAAATTTCTCCACTTGCTCTTGTCAACATTCTACACATAGGCTCCTCTGAGGTGGCTCTCTTCTGTGCTCAGAGTATTGTCATGGTCCAGCAGCAGAGTATTTTGCTCTTGACCTCAGTGGACCATATTGGCAATGACTTCTTATTTTCCCAGAGCAATGCACCTCCAGATCCCTAATCTACACAGCAGTGAATAATCTTTTGCTCAACTCTCCTCAGTTACACTCTTGCATGTGTACCCACTTTTTACTGATTCTTGTTGCCCTCAATCAGGACGTTCCCTAGGAGATGGATCTTTAAAAATGTGATACACACTCATCTTAAGAGTGTGATGTAGTCTGCCAATTGGGGAGAAAGTGAGTCCTTGTGATTTTCAGCACATAATGGCATTTTTCCAACTGTCAGTTATATCATGAGATAGATTATGATTGACAGGATGAGGGAAGTGGTGATGTGTCTGTGACAATTATTAACTCTAGCTACAGTAGTGATTGGTAACTGTGGTGTAGGATGGATTAAAACTCGAGACTTTCCAGGCTTCCAAAAAAGATGAAAATGTTCAATGCAGACATCAATCCAAGGAATAAGTAGACAATCAGAAACATGAAGGATTTAAATACTAGATTTTTCCTTCATCCACAGGGAATATTTTTCCTGAGGATAAGTCTAGAAATCTGATCATAGTAGGGCACAGAGATGCCATGACACTTAATTTACAAACCTGCATGGCCTGTGAATACCCATGCTAAGATAAGGGTACTTTGTGGTGAGGAGGTTATTCCAAAAGGTGGAGAGTTCTGATTTGGGTAGATTACAGAAAGCTGAAGCATGCTAATTTGTTGTTATTGTTTTTTTTGTTTGTTTTTTTCATGAGGGGGCTGTCACTTGCTTCATTGGAACCAAGCATCAGAACATGAGGATTTTCATTAGCTGAGTCACCCCTTCTGGGTCCGCCTCCCTGCTTAGAGGCATTATTACCTAACCTTCGTGCCCTTCAATATAAAAACAGTTCAGGTCATGGGAATTTCCTTATAAAGGGAGATTGGCTTCCCACAGAATTCCTTTTATTTTTCAGAGTTATAAAAACAAAAAGTAAGATTGTGCTTATAACATTCATCAACAGAAACATACCTCCTCAGGAACTTGTTTTGGGGCTGGAACTCTTGGGAGCAGGCAGGAATGATGTGCTGTATTCTTCCATTGGAAAAATGAACAGAATTGGGGTCTACACCGAGGAAGGCTGAAAATTCATAGAGCTGGAGCATAAATTTTAGAAGGATCTACCATTTGCAACTTTCCTCATATGTCCTAAGAAGCACAGCTGACAATAATTCTGAACTTTATTAAGGACCACACTAGCATCCTTGAAAACCTTTATAAAAGATATTATCTCAGCATCTCAGTCAACTCCTAAAAACAGACTGCAAGTTAGAGAGAGAAGTGCACTTCAAAATCAGAAGAGACTCTTGTCATTGGAAATCTCTGGCTGAGAGAACAGAGGGCTCTTTCTAAATAGGATGGTTATCATTGACTTATTGATGAAAACTCCAAAGCCTATATCATTGAGATAATTCATTACAGAGACATTAATGTATGTTCAGATTTAGAAAATAATTGATTGGTTCTTACTACTAAATTTTATCTACTACAACTAGCACTTTAATAACTTGAAAGAATAACCTAAAATATTTAAAATAATAATTAAATGCATATATGTGCAATAATCTCTTATCAATCCTTTCCCATAAACATGGAATGTATTCTTTTACTTTGTCAATATCTGTATGAGAAAGAGTATTGCTAAATAATACAATATGTGAATAACACAAGTTGTGAGTAACCTCTCTTGAGATTAATTAAGAAAAAGGCAAATAGTGTATTTTGTCTAAAAAAGGATATCAGAACAGATGGCAAGGAAGAAACAAGTTTAGGACTTACAATTATGGTCTTGGCAGCTATATAATTTTTTAATAATGTTAATCATATAAATAAGAACTGTTATTTGTGCTTTTATATGTCACAAAATATGAAATAAAGTTTATTTACACAGCTAAGCTTGTGTAAATTTTAATAAACTGATACCTCAACCAGAAGGGTCAAGAACCTGTGTAAAGAGACACTAAATGCAATCTCTCTGATAATAAGGGGGCCAAAGTCGCCTTGTCAGTGAGCCTCATAGAGCATCAAGCCAATGAGGACATTCTCCAGCCCCATGACTTATTTTTTTAATATTTATTTATTTATTTGCATGCAGAGAGATAGACAAATGAGAGAGAAAGAGCGAGAGAGGGAGAGACAGAGAGAGAGAGAGAAAGAGAGAGAGAGAGAGAGAGAGAGAGAGAGAGAGAGAGAGAGAGAGAGAGAGAGAGAGAGAGAGGAGAGACCATGGCCTCTAGCCACAGCAAACAAACTCCAGAAACAAGTGGCACTTTCTGCATCTGGCTTTTCTTGGGTAGTAGGGAATCAAACTTAGATCCTTAGAATTTACAAATAAGCACCTAATCACTGAGCTCTCTCTCTCTCTTTCTCCAGGCCTTATACTCAGGTTTATTGTTACTGACTCATTAGTTCTGAACCTTCCTGGGGAGTGTCACTCTTTCATATTTTCTTCTTTCTCCACTTGAACATGAGAACACCTATACCTGTCTCATGTCTGATTTTATATATATATTTTATTTATATATATATATAAATAAATTATATATATATATTATATATATATATATATATATATATATATATATATATATATATTTGTGGGGGGGCTTTATTAGTCAAATACTTCACAGGGAACATATTTGTCACGGGACAAATCATATTGTGAGTTGTTTCCATAACTGGTTTAGATGTTTGGAGGACATATTGATCTTTATACATCTGATTTAATACTCAAACAAGTTAAGACAACATGAAGTTGTTGGGATGGAATGAATGAATTTTACATGAGAGGAGGATATAGCTTTTGGTAAAGTGGGGAGCAAATGCTACTAACTAAAGATCCCTGTGAAATTCTAACTCCCAAGGTTATGGTATTAGGAGGGAGGGTGCTTGCATGTTAAGCAAGTCATCTAAACTGAGTCTAATAAATGTCTCTTAAAATCGATCAGCTCTTTCTGTTATGTAAGGATACGACAAAACAAGATCTACGATCTATGGTACAAACCAAATAAAATTTCATGAATTATCAGAAAAATATGTACACATAATTGATATTTTTACTCAGTGTGATGTTTAACCTAAATTTATAAGAATATATTTAATAGACAACTTTAAATTCTTGCCCATCCACTCATATGGCAAGATTATCTTTCATTGGCATCTATTTTGACTAAAGGGAGGCGTGCTATTTATCATTCCAAAAACAATATTTTGCAAGATTTCTATCCATTCAAACTTATAAAATATTGACATCTGTGTGTGTATATATGTGTGTGTGTGTCAAATGCAGCAATTGTTGTACAAATATGCAAACAACATAGCTTTGAAGACTCCATCTCCTTCCATGCAGCTTCTGTAGTTCAGCCTTCATATTAGCCAACACCATAATTACTTGAGAGACCAAGAATGATAAAGGCAAAGAGAATGGGGCAAGTACAGTGAATAAATGTGTGTTCAATGATAGCCTTGACCAAGAAGATGGAAGAGGCGTTCCCACAATTAAATCACGCAACTGATGACTGAATGAGGATGATACAGTAAAAATGAATGGCGAATGTGGATTCCTTCAGTTGTGATTCTAGGAAGAATAAGTCATAGGTGCCCAAAATTTAATGCAACAACAGCCTCTGACTTCTGAAAGTTTAGTAAGTAGAAATGAACCACTCATTTAACAGCCAAAGCGCTCTGCAGGCACTCACGGATAAACAGAACCAGCCATCCATGGTGCTGAAATAAGATTTAATATTTACTTTCATCTATAGGATCAAAACCATCCAGGTGAATCATGGCCTAACCTTCTCATAGAAAGGAAGACTTGAAAAATCTCTACAGAAGAAGATAGCAAAGCAACCAGCTGAATGGTATTTTACCCACATGAAGACTTTCAAGTAAGAACGTGTAAACGAAGAGCTGCTTTCAGTGTGACCATGTACCTGCACTGCTTGCCTGAGGCTTTGGGCTGATGACCATTAAACTATGTTCCTCAATTGTGTCTTAGATGTGCAGGTGGAGCCATCCGATTTCCCTTTTCTCATCATAAACTTTCAAAAATAAAACTGTATGTGTTCCAAAATTAATAGTCTTTAAAAATATTTGTAATAAAAGAAGCTTACCAAAATTTTTAAAGGTATTTCATTTGGAATTTGATACAGAAGCAATCCAATAATGTTTCACTTCAATTCACTTATGTATATACATATACACCTTTAAAAATTTTCATATTGTGAATACAACCCACTGCAGATTTATTACCATACCTTAAACTATTATTGTATTCAGTGACAGGGGCCCTTTTTGCATTGCATTAATAAACCAGTTCTCATGTGGATAGTACATTGAACCTCAAGTACAGTATGAACTTCTATAAATCTTCAGACTCTTTTTCCTAAGAGATTTAGTTTAAAAAGTGCATTTTATGCTGGGTCTGTGCAGATGACTCTGTGGATAAAGCACTTGCCACACACACACACACACACACACACACACACACACACACACACACACACACGAGTATACTAGCAGTTACTCGGGCATCAAGTAAAAGCTAGAGGCTGAGATATGTTTGTATGGTAAGTGAGAACTAATACCCCAAAATTGTTCTCTGCACTCCATACACCTTCCATGAATGTGAGTACACACACACACACACACACACACACACACACACCTGCACAAACATAGTTGCAAATTTCATCCAGTAGGAAATTTTATTTTGCCATAAATGACGGCAATTTTGTTGACATAAAAAAGAACACTGGGGCTGAAGAGATGGCTTAGCATTTGCCTGCAATGCAGAAGGACACAAGTTCAATTCCCCAGTGTCCATATAAAGCCAGATGCACAAGAGGGCGCACACATCTGGGATTAATTTGCAGTGGCTGGAAGCCGCCCTGCTGCTCCTATTCTCTCTGTTTCTCTGTCTGCCTCTCTCTCAAATAAATAAATGAAATTAAAAAAAGAACAGTGTGTGTGTGTGTGTTTTAACACCTCAGCATAAAGTGTTGTGAACAACTTGAAGATAGTGATCAGAGTCCACCCTTAGTTATTTCTCTCAGCAGCTGAATTGCCATGGCTTGCTCTGGAAGGAAGCCCACCGAATCTTCTTGCGCTGCTTTCTGGCTCATTGCAGAATTTAAGAACCCAGCATGCAGAAGAGCGCCACTATGGGTGCAGCCCCAAGATAACACAGGAATAAAGCCACAGACTCAGCTACTTTCCCCATTCAGAGTTTAATTTGCACTGGGAGAACTTTGCCACCTGCTAAGGCTAACCCTGTGTGTGGCTCATGCATCCTTTGCTCCACCAGTCAGCGACTGTCTTCCAATATATTAGCAGGTCAGAGCAACAGCCAAGCCTATATATCCCAGAATTATGTATCTTAAAATGTCTTATGCTAGCAAGAAATCTATTTCTATTGCCTTCTGTTGGTATCTATAATTCCATTGTCCCTTGAGGTGGATATCTTACAGCTATCGTGCATAGCCTCTGCTTTGTTGCAAATCTTAAACTGTGTTTGCAAAATGGCTGATCAAACATTTTTCACTTCTTCCTTTTTAGACAAACACAAAGTAAAGAGCAATGGGCTTCTACTCTATACCTTTTCCTATATAAAAATGCACATGAAAATATAAGTGGTTACTCATGCAATTAATTTTATATCATATGCAACTTGAGTGTCAAAAAAATGACATTTGCCACCAGTCTATGGAAACTTATATGGAATGGAATCTATGATAATTATTGAGTCTGAAAAAAAGAAACAATATTTAGAATTGACGACATCTTTGTTGGGAGGAAATGAAAATAAAAGAAATAATAGAAGGTCATATCAAAACAGTACATGCTTAAGATCCTGGCTGATGTAGAGGTTTATAGAAAAACATTAGCTGAAAGACTCAAAAAGGACTTCTCTGAATCAAGAAGGATCAACAAAGTTGGACTCTAAAGCATGATGTGAGGAAAATAATATGAACAAAAGATTATATATATATATATATATATATATATATATATATATATATATATATATATATATGTATCATATGTATAAAATCACATGTGTACATATAAAGCACATATTTGCAAGCATTGTAGCAATTATATCAGACTAAGATGCAAATTTACATTGAAGATAAATATTTATATCAATCAGAGAATCCATTATTATTACAGGACATTAAGACATATCCTAGGGCTGAAGAGATGGCTCAGTCTGTGCGTTCCTGGCATGCACGAGGACCTGAATTTGATCCTCTAGAACTCAGGTACAATTGCTGATTCCCATCTGGGAAGATGGTTAAGTGGTTAAAGGTGATTGCCTGCCAAGCTTGCAAGGCCTGGTTCAAATCCCATTTACCCATATAAAGCCATATGCAGAAAGTGGTGTGTGTATCTAGAGTTTGTTTGTAGTAGCAGGAGGCCCTGGAATGTTCTCTCTCTCTCCTCTCTCAAATAAGTGAAAAATTTTTTTTTTTAAAAAACTGCCATCTACAGTGGCATGTGCTTATACTCTCTTTGCCTGGGTGGCAAAGTCAAGTAAATTCTTGGCTAGCTGACCAAGCACCAGCCTAATCTAATTAGCCAGCTCCAGACCAATGAAAGATCCTATCTCAAAAGGATGACATACCGTGTCTGAGATGAATGGCACCCATATTTACCCTTTGGTTTCTACCTGCAAGTGGGCGTTGGCATACACACACACATCAAAAAACAGAAAAAAAAACATTGCCTACAAAGTGATATTACTACTGTTATCTGTTAGACTGAAGTCCTCCCTGAAAAGATTCCACTGCAAATCAATGCAGGGCTGGGCGAAGTGATAGAACAGAAAAATGAAAATGTTAAGTCACATAGACTGCTTGCAGTATACATATTGGGGCAATAATATATTATTAAAAACAGCATAAATATTTGGATGAGAATATCTTGCAGGAAAGGGAAGATTAATGCTATTTACTGAAATAAGATTGCTATTGAGTTTTTCGGCAGCAAATGGGGGGAAAGCAAGAATACAAAGCCATATGACTGATCAAGGGGACTTCACACTTGAAGAAGTATATATCTGAGATTTGTGCAAGATTTGGATAAATAAAGTCTCTAAGGAAGCTAGGAATTTTCACAGGAAAACAAGAGCAGTAAGTAGGATTTCTTTAACAGTTATTGCGTGCCAAAAATTTTTATATTGACAATATCATGGCAACACTAATTGAGTGGGTTCATTATGGTGGTGAAAATAAATGCACAGAAAAAAAAGGTATGTTGAAAAGTTTAATTGGTTATTGAATTTTGGACAGGTAGAGCTCAACTTTAATTAAGGACTGTTGCCTAAAGTTGTAGCATTCTGTAGGTTTCCTGCTTCTTAATCACAGACTGCTGACATTATCTATAAATATTATATTATAAAGAACACATTTGTGATTGAGTTTACCATACTTAATTTTTTCA
>PVHP010029878.1:0-26167 GCA_004024765.1 Zapus hudsonius
GCAGAAAGAACCCAAACAAAAGCGGCTTGTGGAGGAATGGGTTTATTTGGCTTACGGACTCGAGGGGAGACTCCATTCTGGCAGGGAAAACGATGGCATGAGCAGAGGGCTGGACATCACCTCTGCCAAAGCACTGCAAACAGTGGCAGGAAGGTGTGCCAAACACTGGCAAGGGGAAGTTGGCTTATAACCCCATAATCCCGCCCCCAACAACACAGCTTCATCGAGGTTGTAAAACCCAAACTGCCATCAGCTGAGGATTGATCTATCAGAACACATTCAATTGTTTGTGGAGGACACCTGTATCAAACCATGACAGTGTTCCATTAGAAAATTTAAAAAGTAAAACAGCAAGAATTCTTAGTGCTAAAGTGATAAGGCAAAGAGGAAAATTTTACAACTCTTTAAAAAAAACTCATACAAATTGAGAAATTGGCAAGAATATAAAAAAATAATGGGGCACTTGATTTATAAGAAGAACTGCCATTAAGTTACTGAAAATATATATTAAACGTGTTCCTGAATAAAGGAAATGAAATAAAACTCAGAAAATGTTAATAAAACAAAGAAAATTCTAATAATTTAAAGAAGAAATAAAAAATGGAAAATTAGAAAAGAACAATTTGGAACTTGAAATTGGCTGAGCGTGCTAGTGCACGCCTTTTATCCCAGCACTTGGGAGGCAGATGTAGGAGGATCACCGTGAGTGTAAGGCCACCATGAGACTACATAGTGAATTCCAGGTCAGCTTGGGCTACAGGGAGACACAACTTTAAAAAAGAAAAAAGAAAAAATTAACATATAAAACATTACAAAGTGTGGCAATACAGATTGCTCAGGAGCTATATATTATTACTGTGTAAGAATTAGACCCAGCAATGAATGGCCTGAGATTACTTGAGATTAAATCTCTAGATTCCATGTAAAAGAAGCTGTGCAAGACCATGGAGATCAATAACTGCAAAATAGCAGGGGAGAGGAATCATATGAGTCTTTAGAGCCCCATTATGTGGAGTCAGTCAAAGGATACCCTGGATCAATAGAGTGGGACACCTGATCTTGACTATGTCCACTTCAGGATAGTCATCAACAGTGCACTGCACATGACAAACCCATGTAGATGAGGAATTTCCACATACACACCACACATACTCTAATACCATATTGCTTGGAAACCACAAGCAATAAAAGAAACAAATACAAAAATAATGGCATAGCAGGATTGCAAGAGTCACCAATGTATTACATCGTGTAAGTCACAGAATCTTTAAGATAAACAACAAAAATCCATATCAGCATTACAATAAAGGCATAAAACTCACTTTACACAATACATTCTCATGTGCAATAAACTCTGCAGTAAAAGGCTCAGTAATTAAAAGTTCTTGCTTGCAAAATGAATGGACCCAATTTTCATTTTCTCCAGCATCCGTCTAAAGTTGAACAAAATTATGACATCCATGCTTGATCCAAACTGAGTTAGATTTAAAGTAAAATAACCTAAAGAGTGAAGTAATACCTGAGCTGACAGACCCTAGTCATTACATAGGAGTATACTGCAAAGCCATACCTTTTAATTTAAATCCAATATATCAAAATAATACTAGCATTTTTAACAATAACTATCTTTATCAACTACCCCACAAACTCGTTCCCACACAGAGTTTCATAGCCGTTTAACTCACCCAGGAACACCAGGCTGTTGTAGTTCTCCAGCATCACATCCCTGTACAGGGTTCGCTGAACAACATCCAGGTCCTGCCACTCTTGCCAGGTGAACTCCACAGAAATGTCTTCAAATGATACCAACTCCTATAATGAGATACATCCCTTCAACCCAAGATTTTAATAGTGAGACTAGAAATGTTATTCTACTATGTGTATATTAGCAGGTGCTTGTACAAAGTACCATTAGTTTGTATTCTATATCATGGGTGAAAACACTCAAGAGAATTATCTTACCTGTGTCTTACTGTAGTAAATCAAGAAACTTTTATGCAATTACAAGAATGTTAAGACACACATATGTGGAGACTGGTGGATTAACACTGTGGTATACTGCATGCCCAGAAGATATAAGACAAGGTGATGAGTTAAATTTTCAACATAACTAGCTACATGAATAGTATCTATTATTAAATTGAGGATTATAAGTCTACATGTAGTCTCCCAAACAATTTAGGTGACATAATAAATGTGGCCCAACTAAAATGATTCGGAACAAAGAATTAACAAACAAATTAATTAACCCCCAAATCAAAAATACGTTGTGTTCCATGGATTTCTTGGGGGACTCTTTGTACAGTAACACCATAGTTCATTTACAAAGCTGGGTGGATTGAGTCTACATACAGCAATTAGCCAAGGAAAGGAACAACTCTCAGGAGACAGTTGGAGTGAACAGCTTGTTTATTTGGTTGGGAGGTGCTTTTATTTAGGAGGGAAAAGGAGAGGCAGAGGCCTAAGGGGCAAGGGGTTTGTCAGGGACAGGGTGGGCTATAGATGTCTCATGAAAGGATTGGCAGGGGCCAGTATCCTGTCTATGTCTGCTTTGCATAGATACATTTGGGGGACTTTCTGAGTCTTAGTTGGCAGGACTTACGTGACTTTGGGCATGTAACAGGTGGTATTGGCTCTACAGGAGCTGTGACCTTCAAACTTTCTCATTGCCTGGGCTTATTACCTTATAGATGAATTATGTGTATGCCAGTAAACTCAGGCATTGCAGTGCCTGGACTAATCAGGGTTTTTTCAGGCCCACCAGGAGGCAGGATATTGGGGAGGAAAGGAGACAGCCAAAACTCCTGCCAGTTTAAGGATGAGATAATTGGGTTCCAGGCCAGTCACAACTTTCTTTAACCCCATGTCCTCCATGCCTCATAGAAGAGTCCAACAACTCCACCCCTTTCTTAAATAAGGGAGCAGTGGTATCACAATCCTCTGTTGTTTTACGCAAGGTTTGATATTGTATTAAGACTTGGTTGGTTGTGACTTGACCAATATTATTTACCTGTCATTTGAGAAACTGGAAAATGTAGGGATCTATGAATAGCAGGGTCCCTGCAGCAAGGAGGGAGCCAAAGAGTGGGAGGAGCCAGGAAATCAAAGTGCCGGACAGCGAAGCGGTGGGGCATTGGGAGAATATAAGACTGAGTGACATAAAAAAAAATTTCCCACAAGTATAGCACATTTCCCACATGTTTGTTGGTGATGAGATTCAGTGTTCTTTGGTTTGAGAATACTATTTCAGCAAGAGAAATCAATTGTATCTGGAGGGATGCAAGGGTGCTTGTGGTTGATATGTCAGAAGCCTCCTGTGAAGTAGTGGGTTTGTGTGAGGGTGGCTCCTGAGATCCCCAAGGCTCCTACAGAGAGAGTTACATCAAGACATGCCAGTAGGTGGATGAAAATTTTCCTCTGTTGGCAAGAGCTGCGCAAGGAAGCTGCTTCATTTTTTGTATAGAGATAGACCTGTGGAATAATTTCAGTTGGGGAGCAATAAGTAGGGGAGAAAGAATCCACACATGGCCTAGAATGTCCTACAGAATCTAGCAAAGCAGGAGACCTGATGCAGGTGGTGTTCACTGTAAGAGAATCATTGGAGTGGAATATGCCATCAGTAGGCCTAGTATTAAATAGACAAAGGGGATGAGTAAAAACGCAGTCTGAGGCATTGTGGTGAGTGATAATGTGAAGAAGGTTAGTCAAATATTGAATTTTTTTATGTCCAGATTACAAAGGCTCCTGCCTGCTGACCTCAAGTTACAAACCAAGTCTAGCCCCCAGCTTTCTACTGCTGTTGGTTTGAATACCCTCCACATTGACTGCCACCAGAGGAACCAAGAACAAGCCAAGAACTCACCACTCCTTGCCCTAGTCTTGCACAAGGTGCCCACCAATGCTGTGGGCCCAGGGAAAACCAATCTGTCATCTGAACATGGGCAGATCACAACAGAAGAACACACAGATGGACTTTGATACATAAGTAAATGAGCTACAGCAAATCAGCAATCAGAGTAGCTCAAGAATCACCTGGGTAAACTAAACAAAGACATACTCAAATACAATAATGTGTACCAGGAAGCTTTAAGGAAGACATCATTTGAAATGAAAATTGAGCTCTAAGAGTTGAAGAACATGCCAAAAGCTCTACTGGATAAACAAAATCAAATGAAGATGTTTAAAATATCTCTAAAATCAGTCACTACCAGTATTAATAACCTGGAATATAGAACCTCAGGCATGGAAGACAAAGCAGTAGAGAGAGATCAGTATAACAAAAACTTAGATAAGTTCAAAAAACATGTGAAAACAATATGAGGGAAGTATGGAACACACTTAAATGACCAAACCTCAGGATCATGGAGATACCAGTAGGGGAAGAAATACAGGCCCATGACGTAAAGAACATATTGAACAAAATTATTGAGGAAATGTTCCCTTTCTAATAAAAGAGTATCCCCAACTGGATAAAAGAAAAACAGAAAACATCAAACATGCAGGACCAAAGAAACACCCACGGGCACATTGTATTTATAGTCTTAAACACTGAAAGCAAAGAGAGGGTTCTAAGAGCAGCAAGAGCAAAATAATGAAATACATATAAAAGCAGACCCATCAGATTTGTACCAGGCTTCTCTATGGAGACCATGAAAGTGAGAAGGGCTTGAAAGGGCATACTTCAAAGCCTGCATCATAGTCACTTTCAACCCAAACTACTTTACCCTGAGACAGTATCCCTTATAAGAGATGGAGAAATGAATATATTTTATGATAAAAGCCATCTCTACAATTATATGGACACTAAACCAAACCTACAGAGAATTC
Organism: Zapus hudsonius; assembly: GCA_004024765.1. Classification (NCBI taxonomy): domain Eukaryota; kingdom Metazoa; phylum Chordata; class Mammalia; order Rodentia; family Dipodidae; genus Zapus; species Zapus hudsonius. The sequence goes on from PVHP010029878.1 coordinate 4,828, forward strand.
TCAATGATATATTCCACACAGAATAGCCAAGCAACCAACCCTAAGAGCCATTCAGAAGTTGGACACAATAATGAAGCCTAGAAGAGACAGAATAACAAGAGAGGCATCAAATACCATAAACTCTACACTATTGCAGGGATAGAGTCATGCTTTACAGTAATAACTTTAAATATTAATGGTGTTAACTCTCCCATAAAAAGATACAGGATGGGAGGATGGAACAGAAAAATGGATCCTTCCATCTGCTGCCTCCAAGAAACCCAACTCACCTCTAAACAGGAATATCCAAGGGGGGGAAAGGATGGAAAATGAACTTCCAAGCTAATGGAAATAAAAAAAAGCAAACAGGGAGGCTGGAGAGATGGCTCAGCGGTTAAGGCACTTGCCTCTAGTGCCTAAGGCCCCGGGTTCAACTCTCCAGGACTCCAGGACCCACATAAGCAAGACCCACAAGGTGGTGGCCCTGGTGCGCTCTCTCTCTCTCTCTCTCTCTCTCTCTCTCTCTCTCTCTCTCTCTCTGTTTGAAAATGAATAAATAAAATATTTTTTTTTAAAAAGCAAACAGGAGTAGCTACACTAATATTTGACAATATAGACTTCAAACCAAAATCAGTACTATACAACAATCTAGGACACTTCTTACTCCTCTTAAGAACAATCTAACAAGAGAATATCACCATCATTACATGTATGAACCAAATACAGGCACATCACAGTACATAAATCAAAAACTAATGTGAAACAAAACAGAAATAAACTCCAAGTCCATCACAGTTGGAGACTTTAGTGTACCACTATCATTTTTCGGCAGACCATCCAAACAGAAGGTCAACAGGAAAATAATGAACTCAATAACTCCATAGAGCAACTGGACCTAACAGGCCATTCCATCCCAATTCTAGAGACTATACAGTGTTCTCAGGAGCACATGAAACCTTCTCCAAAATAGACCATGCATTAAGACATAATACATGCCTCAATATATCAAGAAGATTAACTTAACACTCTGCATTATATCAGAACACAATGCATGGAAGCTGGAAATAAAAAAATGACTGAACAAATAGAATTCACACCAAGTATTGGAGAGTGAACAATACATTATTAGACAATGAATGGGTCTTTCAAGAAATTAAATTAGAAATTAAAAAAATTGCATGAACTAAAGGAAATAAAAATACATCATACCAGAACCCATGGGACACAAAGAAGGCATTCCTAAGAGGAAAACCTATAGCACTAAAGCCCTTCACGAAAGAGAGAGAGAGAGAGAGAGAGAGAGAGAGAGAGAGAGAGAGAGAGAGAGAGAGAGAGAGAGAGATCTTAAGTTAATAACCTAAATAACCTGACAAAGGTCTTGGAAAAATTAGAACAACCCAACTCTAAAAGCTCTAGATGAAAATAAATAATTAAGATGAGAGCAGAGATCAATGAATTAGAAACTAAGGAAATGATGACAGACAAAAATGAATGATGGCAAGAGCAGAATATGGTCATCACCTCCTGTCCAACATCAGGTGGAAGACATCAGTATTGATATCAAAGGGATTCCAGTTATATCAATAAGCCCATCCCCAACCATTCAACTGCAACAAGTTTTTAATTTTAATACTACCCTTAGCTGGGGACCAAGCATTCTGAACACTTAAGTTCATGGGTGACACCCAAGTCAATCCACCACTCCCATCAAATCCGGAAGCCCCCTAGACTCAGTGCAAAGCAAGCCAACCTCCAAATCCCAATTCTTTCCTAGGTTTCATTGTCCTAGAAAAAGGGCTTGTGGGCTAAAGTAGCCATGGTTTCCCCATAGAAATCCCTTACTCTTACAAACTTAAAGCCATACCCTTCTGGTCAGCAGAGAGAAACTTTGCTCCATTCTCCAGAAGGAAGATCAAAGTTTGGGAACATGCTTATCTAGGAGCCAAAGAGAGATATATTTTTTTCTTTTTTTGGAAAAAAACTGAAATCATAGCCCATATAGGGCACTTCATCTATCATTCAGACACATGAAATTTCTTTCTATCTATTTGTGACAGAATTTAACTAGGTGTCCGGATTGCCATTGAAATCACTCAATACAGCTGGCAAGTTTGGAATTTGGGGTCCTCCATTCAGCATTAACTTCTGAGGGGCTGGAATTACAGAGGTGCACATTAATTCATAGTTAGAAAGTAAGATGGATCTTGAGTCTTTGTGAAATTCTTAGCTACCTTTAAAAGCCAATTAGAGTGGACATTGAGACATAAAATGGAGAGTGATGGGGAGGCCTCTGAGCACAGGTGCTCCTAGAATCCTGTATCCAGTGTTAAGCATCCATCTTGGAGTAGTCTCTGTCAACAAAATACCTTCCCAAAAAAAGGACTCCTCATTGATTTTTATTGTGTTGTGGATAGACCACAGAGGACCGTCACATATGAGCAAGAAAAAGAGACCAGTTGATAGAGGTTGGTGTTCAAGTGTAAAAATCTCATTACTGGGAAGGCAGAAGGCAGAGGTCACAAGATTGTTCCAAGTTTCACTTTAGACTGAGCTGTGAATTTTATCTCAATCGAGTAAAATAATGCCTCGAAAATATAAAGGAAAACATGATAAAGAGGAGGAATAAATTCCCAATGACCCAGGGACCCCCAGAGAACAATGGAGTTCTTATAACCCTTGTGAAGATTTGGCATCCATGTCCTATTCCCGACATTCAGCAAAGAGCCTTAAACCCAGGCAGGAGCCCTGACCACAGGGGCAAGACTGGGAGAGGATAGTTCTGCCCTGCTCAAAGTTCCCTTGATTCTAAATCATAACCCAAGCCAGGTGGATATTATCTGCACTATGCACCCCTCCCCAGGTGTGGTGCATGAACGGAGAGAGCAAAGGAACTCCATATCACCCAAACCCTAGCACATTCCATGAGATTTAACTATGATCTACTAAGGGGTCTTACTGAGTTTGTGCCTCTCATGTGACTCCAATGCTCTTTTTCTGGCCCCAAAAGTCCAGGACTCCTTCAAGCCACAGGCTGTACTCTATTGGTCCGCAGACCCCACCACCAGGTTGGGTGCATACATGGTACAGACAAGAGGGTAACTGCTTACCTCTGTTGGAATAGTTTCTGGTGCTTGGGCCCCCAAAACTAAAAAGTAGGAGTGTCATGAGTCTACCCTTAGAGTCACCACTTTGCTAGAGATGAAAAAGAAATCTGACCTATAATTTCCCTAAAAATGTTTCCAAAATTAACTAGAGTCCTTTCTAGGCAGAAGTTCTTTTTTTCCTAAAATTACCACATCTGGAAAGATTAAACTTCGTCTTGGCATTTTGTTTGTTTGCTCTTAAAATATGCCCTTATAATTTTCTGGTATCTTTTGCAGAGTGGTGCCTTTTTCATCTGGAATTTTATTTATTTTTGTCTGTACTCTTTCTTTTGGTCAGTTTTGTTTTGGTATAGGTTTATCAATCTTGTTTATGCTTTCAAAGATCGAACTTTTAGTTTCATTGAATCTTTTTTGTTGTTGTTGTTTGTTTCTATGTCATTAATTTCTGACCTAATTTGTATTATATCTTTTTGTATGCTGATTTCTGATTTATTTTGTTCTTTTTCTAAGGCCTTCAGGTGAAATGCCAATTTGCTGACTTGTGCCTTCTTTTGCTCCTTAATATAAGCACTAAATTCTATAAATTTCCCTCTATGGAATGCTTTCATTGTGTCACAAAGCTTTTGATATGTTGTGGTTTTGTTGGGCGTTAAATTCTTGAGGCATATGGACAAAGGATACATGCAGCAAATTTTTCAGTGACAAATGGGTTACAAAAGGAAGAGAAAGGCTCTTAGCACTGGGGGAAGGTACATATAGCCATAATGTGACTTTGAAAAAAGAAATCAAACTGCAGGACAAGATGCAGCTGTGCTGAGTCATGATAAGAGCTGAACTTCAAATTTTCTTATTCCCAGCACAGATGCTTTCCAGATTAGCATCTGGAGTCTGCAGAATAGAATAGGGCTAATCAACATGGAATGGGATGTAGGGGTCTTGGAAGAGGGCATTCATAACAGCATTTCTTTCTTGATTATAATCTAGATGATGAGGATACATAGTGATGGAATTCTGGGTAAATGAGATATATTAAAACATGATGAACCAGAAGAGATATAAGTTTGTGTATATATTTAATTACACAGGCAACATGTTGCAATAGCATAGAAATAAGATATGAGGTCAGAGGATACATGGCAAAAGAAACCAGGATCCAAGTGACATAGACAATGTATAAACAGTGGACATGGTTACATAGTTCTATTGGGTTACAGCTGCCTCTATATTGATACCAATCTCTTACACTAATCTCAGACTCTGGGCTCTGAGGACCTTAAGTGACCCCCATCTGGTTCTGACCCTAAGGAGGATATACAATCTGACCATCCAGTCTGTGGTCCAAGGACCACCAACATTGTCAGCTACCTGACCATAATCCAAGGATATTTCAAGGCCTCTTGTACCATAGAGAATAGTGGATTGGTTCAGGCCCAGTGGATATGACAGCCAGTATGTCTGGACTCTGTAAAGTATGAGGCGTGGATAGGAACACTGCAGCCAGAGAGATACAGAAAGGTGGATTCATCAGATATGTTCTACCAGGTAGACTGATGAAACATTTATTAACCTCTGAAATGACCTTCCTTCCCTGATAACTTGGAGTTTCCTGTATAAAAGCACTGAGAAATGGAATCAGGACTCTTCATTTCACACAGCCACAGCTCACATTTACAGATCAGGGGCAGCTCTGGGTTTGTACCACTTGCTCTATTTATCTGACTCTGTGGTGTCTCTGTGTCTGAATCTCTGTCACTATCTTTTTTACTGTTTAAACCTAGGTATGTGATTGCCAACCCATCTTTGTCACTGTGGTCACTAGTCCACCTTTTGCTCTGTCTTTGAGTCTACCACCTCTTCTTCAGGCACTGAAGTTGCTACCAACTGGACTGGACTAGAAGACCATTATTAATCAATTCCCTCTTTTAGTTATTGTGTGTGTGTTTGTGTGCGTGCGTGCGTACGTGTGTGTGTGTGCGCGCGCGCGTGCGCGCATGGGAGCACATGCTTGCATGAGTGTCTGCTGTACCTAGAGCTTCCTACCTGGTAAGAAATCTATTATCCACATATTCAGTGCATTATTTAAGTATTTTAGAGACATGCTCACACTCTAAACCCAGCTGGCCTAAAACCTGAAATGCTCTCAAATTGCCTGCACATGTAGCTGGGATTACAGGGCTGCTTCTTCATTGCCAGCTATGTTTCCTTGCAGACAAAGAGAGCAGGCCATGAAATTGATACCCTTCTGCCTCCTGAGCTCAACTTCCTCCTCCTGCTCAAGTCCCCCTGTTGGTAGGTTATAGGAAGGGTGTCTGTAGAATTGGTGAAATACATGTCACCTGGCCCTATTCTTCCTCTACACCAGAATGCAAGTAGGTGCCCTGAGAATACCAGGCACTCAGAGAAAAAGGGACATAGAGACAGAGGTTCAGAGACTCTGGGGCATATTAGCTGACAGAGAAAGAACAGGATCAGACAAATGAATATACTGTAGATAAGACCATACAAGCAGGGGAAGGTAGATTCCTATTTCCCTATTACCCGTATTGTCTTGGAAAGGAAAGCAAGCCAGGGGCACTGAGGTCATAAAGCACATGCTCAGTAACAGAAAGGAAGAGGGAGAGGGACCCTTCTCTTGTCTACACCCTGAGGTGGGTTCACAGCCCCCTCTTCCGGTTTCAATATTTTCCTAGGTAAAGGGACAAAGTGAAAGCTTTAAATATAAGGAACAGGAAAGCAGGCACTATACATAAAACCTTTCATTAGACACACATAATTTCTTGTCTTTTCTATACCTGTTGGAATATGTATGAAAATGTGTTCCTCTATTCCTTAACTCCTAACGACCGTGTATTGTCTTCTTTGATTTTTCAGAGAAGCCTCAATCTTTATTCCAGGGTGTTCTTAATTTTCTGACGGTCTTCTTTCTGAGTCTCTTCTGCACTCAGCCTTGAGCTAGACTGCCTGTCTCAAGTGTATAAATACCACTAGTTTTGGACTCATTATTTTGGTGTTTACTCAGTGTCACTCTGAGATTAGTTTTGAAGGATTAGGAAGGGACACTCGCAGCCCCTTCACACCATGTGTCTAGTTAAGTCAGAATCACATGATACCAAAGCAGTTGTGCTCAAAGAATGCTGGGGAACCCTGCCCTCCAAGGCTCCACCATTCATTCTACTCAGTTTAAATTTGCTAGTTCTCACTTATGCTCATGCTTGTTCTGTGCATAGGTCTTAACCCATTCTTTCCTGATGCAATGACTCCCTCCACCAGATCATGTCTTCCTGCTAAAGATGGCAACAAATCCAGCTTCACACTGAGAACAGTGGAAACAGATCGAAGATTCCACCCTCCCAAGCCTAGTTTCTCCATCAAAACAATTCCTTCCAGTAAAGAAAACTAAGAATTAAGACTGGTATGTAGGCACAGAAAAGATACATAAATCTACTATTTGCAAATGAGATGCTATCTCATTGGCTTTCTGAAAATGCTATAAAGAGCTAAACTGATAGCTAAGCTGAGGCTAAGTTAAGCAATATTGCTAGGAATGTTACTGTATGTATTTAATCTGGGCCGTCTGCAGGCTGAGATAGAAAGAATGACAAGAGGGGCTGGAGAGATGGCTCAGTGGTTAAGGCACTTATCTCCAGTGCCTAATGCCCTGGGTTCAATTCCCCAGTACCCACATAAGCCAGATTCAGTCTCTCTCTCTCTCTCTCTCTCTCTCTCTCTCTCTCTCTCTCTCTCTCTCTCTCTCTCTCCTTGAAAATGAATAAATAAAATATTTAAAAAATGAAAGACTTACAAGAGTCTGAAGCCACTCTACACAGGAAATTCCTTGCTATCCTGAACTTCATGGTAAGAGCCTGGCTCAAAAACTCAAATAAAAGTCGGCAAAAACAAACAAAAATGGGCCGGGTGTAGTGGCAAATGCCTTTAGTCCCTTCACTTGGGATGCAGAGGTAGGAAAATTGCCATGGGTTCAAAGCCACCCTAAGACTAAATAGTGAATTCAAGATTAGCTTGATCTGAGACTGTACCTTGAAAAATGACAAGCCTGCAGAGGAAGCACAGGCCTTTGATCACAGATACTAGGAGGCCAAAACTGCATTACTCCAAGTTTAATTCCAGCCTGCTTTAATTCCACACTGAGACCATATATTATTAAAAACCCATGAAAACATCATGGTGGGTTAAGTCATCCTGCCTTTTCTTCCTTCATTCCTTAAACTGAAGAGGACATGACTGAGAAACTGGCACATATAACAGCTGCAGAGCATGTACCTCCTGACCTGGCTTCCCTGCCTACCATTTCCCTCTCCAGGTGCCTTTGTTCAAGTTTAGGCACTGCTCCATTGACCTCCGGTGTCCTCAAACACCATTCCTTCTCTTAGTTTTATATCTCAAAATAAATAGATAAATAAGTAAAATAAAGGTCAAACTTCAAGGCTATAACTAATCAATAATCACAATTCATTATTGATTTAATTCATTATTTTTATTTTATTGTTATTTTGTTTTGTTTTCTAGGCAGGGTCTCACTCATACAAGCCAGGCTGACCTGGAACTCAGTCTGCAGCCTGAAGCTGGCCTCAAGCTCAGTGATGCTCCTACCTGAGGTTTCTGAGTGTTAGCATTAAAAGCATGCACCAGGATCCCTGGCTCAGTTCACTGCTGCTTTAACATTCTTACTTAGCATCACTGTGCATATGAGGAATATTGTCTCCATGCAGGCAGGCTTCCAAATAAATTTTGCTAATTGTTGGACTTCTCAACACAACAGTTAAAAAAAACACCAACAAGATTGCACAACCAAGACCTTATTCCCTTCTGTTTCCCCTTCATGTTTCCACCATTCTGTAAGGACTCACTTCCTCTAGGTCTAAACTCCACCTTCAGACCTCCACATTTTCTAGAAATTTCCCTCCTCTAGAACTGCAGTTTGGAGCTTCTGCAATCTCTGTCTACTCAGTGAAGGAGGCTGTTTTCATAGTCCCCATCTGACACTGGAGGCCTAGAGGATTCCTGGGGAACTGCAGGTCTTCAGTCCAGGTGTCTATATGGATAGCAGAAACATGATAGATGCCAGCACCAGTGAGTAGCAAAGACAGCCAAGCCAAAGGCTCTGTTTCCTGAAGTTTCTTTTTATACAGTCTGTCACTTGAAGAGCTGGCAACTCTGAAGGCCACCTCAGACAAGTATACTGTAATTCCTGATCTGATCAAGTTGACACAGTATTAAGTGACAAACGTGTATGTGACAGTGCGCTTCATTCTCATTCTCCTCCCCACAGCACTCTGGTCTGGCTGGAACTCTTTCTTCCTCCAATACTGTCACCCTAGCATTCCAGTACCTCTCCAGTAGCATACCAGGAACTGTGAGTCCATTTCTTAAAATATTTTTTCATATTAAAGCAAAATAAAGTAGATAAAATGCCTCCTGCCCAAGCCTCTTTATTAATTAGGAATACAGGCCTATGTTACCTGGGTGTGGGGGAGTGATTTGAAACAACAATGGTCCCCTGCCCCATTTCACCTTAATAGAGCGCTCATGAGGACATCCATAAATATGTGGAAGGAGATGGGAAGGGGTAAACACTCTGCACACAGCTGTTCCTAGAATCCTGACTCCTGAGTTATTCACACCAGTTGGACAACACCAAGATAATATACAGAAACAGGCATAAATGGCTCAGAGGGGGAAAATGCCTAATAAATATCACCCATAGAAAGAAGTTTGTTGCCGTTAGGTTTCTAGTCACTACACAAAAGGACACAAGCAAAAGAAGCTTGTGGAGGAATGAGTTTATAAGACTTATGTACTTGAGAGGAGACTCCATCCTGCGGAAAATGATGGCCTGAGCAGAGGGGTAGACATCATGTGTCCCCTGGGCATGATAGGGATCCATCCTTCAATCCTCTGACCCTGAGTAACCAAAGTTTTCCTCTCTGACTTCTGGCACTCAGTGAAAACAATTCAAATCCAGCACCAGGCAGCCTCTGCAGTACCCAGGAATACAGACCTGCACTGCCTAGGCTGAGGGGAGATTTGAATCAAGTGTTAGGATCCATTCATCGTTTCACATTAACAGGACACAGATAAAATACAATACACATATTGGCAGAATGAGATGGCAAGGGGTGAAGCCTCTTCAAACAGCTGCTCCTGGAGTCTTGATTCCAGAGATACTCATCCAAGATGGTTAGATTCACTTACCAGGCTAAGATAGTATACAGACCCATGCATAAATGGCTCAAAGAAGGAAAATGCCTTATCTAGGGCCTCTATCAAGGAAGTGGGAATCCTGATTCCAGCCCATGTCCTAGTAACCCAAGAATACATAGTAAAGATTTCAGAAAGAAGCAATAGAGACACAGAGATACTAGAGATACATGGGCTAATGATGGGAGGAGGCAAAAAGTAGGGTCACACTCACAGGTCTAGATTAGGAAAGTCAAACAGAGTAATGGAAATTCAGAGACTGAAACTTTATAGATCCCGCATCAGTAGCTCAAGATACAAACCCAAGAAGCACTCACAGACCTTGACAAATCGACTGTGACCTTCAGCCCTGCCTGTTGATGGAATGGCCTCACCTGGAACCGGGGTTAAGAGGCTCAGAGACTCCAGGAAAGACTATCAAGCGACATTGGGAAAACAAGGAAAGCAGAGCTTGACAGCTATATCTGACCAAAGAGACCACCACAAATGTTCAGAAATAGATCATTGAGATTCAGATATAGACAGAGCAAGAATTCCAGATGTACAGAGCTGCACATGCAGACAGGTTAGGTAGAATAAACAGACCTGTATCCATTCCTAAGGCCAGAATCCAGGAGACTTTGGGGATCATAATAGTGTCTTCAGTTCTGGTTGCCTCAATGTGCCTGGAAAAATGGCCTTCCTACATTCTATGGCTACAGTCTCCATCTAAAGTCACAAACTGCCACCATAAAACAAACACAAGGAGAGTAAACAGTAGATCTGGCACCTCCCCAATCAGAAATTAATACATCTTTCTGCATAACTGCTCTCCCTCAGTGCACCACCATGCTCAACTCAATGGAGCCCACTGATAACCATGGCACTGACAAACCTGATGTCTTCCCGAACATCTGCTCCAGCTGAAACCTGCTGAAGCTGCTCAAATTCAACACAGGGTGGCTGCTCAGAGAGCATGGCCTGCGGAGGGCCAGGACCTGCTTGGGTCTACCTAAGAACAACAGAGTCCACAGAGCTCTGAACACAAATCAATGGCGAGTTGGCATACTTAACAGAACATATTGTGCTAGAGACAGAGATGACACTGTGTAAAACACTGTTTGGAATCTACTGGAAATCAAATAGGAGTTGAAGGTCATGAGATCCTGTGCAACAGAACCCAGGACCTGAAGGCTACCAACAATGGGGATCCAGACAAAACTGTCCTTTAGGAGAGATTGATGAATTCCAGCTACCCTACATTACTAAGGAATCCAATCTACAAACTCATCATTTTTGGCTTCCAGGTTAAGGTGTTCTTAATCTCCAAACAGTAACTCCTTACAGCAAATGCCAGAAATGTTCAGGGTTAAGCCTGGAAAGGAAGTTAGGCTATTCTCAGCTGGGCATGGTGGCGCACGCCTTTAATGCCAGCACTCGGGAGGCAGAGGTAAGAGGATTGCCATGAGTTCAAGGCCACCCTGAGACTACATCGTGAATTCGAGGTCTCTCTGGACTAGAGTGAGACCCTATCTTGAAGAAAAAAAAAAAAGAAAAGAAAAGAAAAAAGTAGTAGTTAGGCTATTTTCGTGGCTGACAAAAGTCCCTTTAACTCAGCCAGGAGCAGGGCACCTGGCAAACCACCTCTTCTAGCTACTCCATGGCACAATGTCCCCCAGGATCCAAGGACCTGATCCAGAGGTCCTGTATACCGCACCCAAGAACACTGCCAGCCCATGGACAAGTGTCCTATGAGGCTTTCTACAGAGCCCACCGCCCCATCCGAACCCGAATCACCCGCAGCGTTGTGATCTCCCCGCCCTCCAGGGCTTTTGCCGCATTGGCTGCACATGGCCGCGTGCAGACCTGGGCACACGTGGTGCAGACCTGGCTGAGAGCTCCCTCCCGCCCTGGCTCCAGGGCACAGCACAGCCGCCCAGAGAGCGCTGCAGCCGGGCCGGGAGGGGACGCCCGGCATCTCAGAGCCGCTCTCCCCGCAGCCGGGCCGAGGAGCGCAGGGCCCTCAGGGAGAGCTCGGCCAGGAGCCCAGGCCGCCATGCCCGTCTGCCGCTCCCAGCTTCCCAGCCCCGCACGCTCACGTCACCCTCACCATTCCCGGCTTCCAGAACATCCAGCGGCTCCTGTGCTTTCCGCCCAGCATTGCGGCGCAGCTCAGAGTCTAGGACACCACGTCCCCAAACTCCAGAGGAGGAAGGTGGACAGAAAGGTCCCAGACAAAGACCCTGGCCTTTGCGGAAGGCCCGCCCCCGCGCTGTCCGCGAGCCTGATTGGACTGTGCCTCAAGTCCCACCCCTCGGGCCATGATTGACAGTCCGTGGCTGGCAACCAAATGTAAATGAGACCACAGCCAGGACTTCTTAGCGACAAAGGCTGTTTCACTGCTGTAATTACAGCATTTGGGAGGCTTGGCAGGATGATAAGCACCTAAAGCATATATAAATCCCTAGCACAAAGATGCTGAAATAAAATATAAAATATGTAAATAACAATTTCTTTAATGCTGTTATTCTAAGGGAAAGCTTTATCTGAGATACTCTAGCCCCAATGCAAAATTTGCACTTAACCATGTATCAGCATAGGAATTAAAAAGCCACAAATGAGAAAATTTTGACAATCTTGCTTTTCTATTTTCCTGTAAATTTATACAACTATTGTTTTGGGCAAGCAGCCTGAGGTGTTTGGAAATGGGAAGGAAAACTGTAAAACAACTTAAATTTTAATCATAACTTTCAAATTCCTTTCCATGTACTAAAACACTCAAGTACCTTTAAAATTGTTGGCGAATGTTGTATTTATTTCCATAGTTAACCAATCTGTTTTAAAATATGAAAACAGCATCTGTTATCCAAATCATGGAATTGATTCTTATAACCCCAAGACTATCATAACCTGTCACTCTGGGAATGGAATGGTCAGGATGACTTGAGATCCCATCTTCTCTCATAATTTTTTGGAAGTCTTCCTTTAAAATCCGATGCTCAAATATTAGCAGACCTGCCTTTAAGGCTGTGAGGACTATTTCTGTGCTACTCTCCTCCACATGAAGAGTAAGATAAGAACTAAAATGAACTAAAATTATATTTCATAATTTTGCTGTATAAGGTAAGGCAGGAGGAAAACAATATAGACTACAATTGGAAAAAATATCATTCCTGAATATGAATGATACAAGAAAGAGTAGAATGGCCCTGCACAAGAATGACAGAAGAAAATTCGATATATTTTATTTATTTATTTATTTGGGTGTTTTTGAGGTAGCTTCTCACTATAGCCCAGGCTGACCTGGAATTCACTGTGTAATCTCAGTGTGGCCTTAAACTCACGGCAATCCTCCTATGCCCGGCTATCATTTGATATTTTTATACAAAATGGCACATACAAACACACACAAACACACACAAACATTACTTAGATATAATTTTTTTCACTCAACTGTTTTCTTTCCTATCCTATAAGAATATTATTTTCTAGTGGAACTAACACTCAATCACATAAGAACATAAAAGTAAAAATGTCATGCTTAACTAGGAAAATTGCAATCTGATAATCCATAATTGCAATGGAGAAATTTTATTCTTATTTTTAATTTATGCTTATTTCCTTATAAACAAATTTATTATTTTTTTGTGATGCCTGTTGCAGTTACCTTCTCATTTCTGGCACAAAACATCCAACCGAAGCAGCTTTAAGGACAAATGATTTGTTTTGTTTAACACACTTGAGAGCTTCATGGAAGCAGAAGACTGTCATGGGCAGAGGCTGGACATCACCTTTACCAAAGAAGGTGGGAATCAATGTATTACACTGAGCTCTACACTGACAAGAGACAGTTTCCTATAGCACTCATAAGCATCCCCCTAATAACACACTTCCTGCAGCAATGCACAAATTCCCAAATTGCCATTAGGTGACAATTCAAAAATACATGAGGTAAGTACATCTAATTCCAAGTAACACAGCTAACCATATTAAGAATTACCTACTCCCTTACAAAAGGGCAAGAGTTGTGGAAAAACAAAAGCAATAGAGAAACAGAATCCTGGAGATTCTAGTATGAGGAAATTGCCCGTTTTTATACAGGACTTCATTGGAAAACAAGTTTACCATAAACACTTGGGGTATATGAGGCAAATGCCAAGAAGGTGCCTGGATGCTTCAAGAGAAAAAAACTTGGAAACACATTACAACACTGTCTAGAAGGTGCCTGAGGTACTGAAAGAATTAGAGGGAGACAGGTTGGGCTTGCTGACAGAAGGTAAGAGGTTTTCACTGTGTAGGCATAAAGTAAGGGGTTCTCTCTGGGTAAACCTTGTCAGTTCATTCCTCTGTTAGGTTAGTGGAAAGAGTCATGGAACTTGACAGGCCGAAAGGGAGGTTTCTCCAACAGAGAGACAACTTTTAAAATGCTATATTATATAATTTACACTGCTTTCTGATTTACTTGTTGTTTACCAGAACTATTTTTAATGTCTTGGAATACATTCATTGGACACAGTGATGTTTCATTTTCATTTAAGTGCATCATGTTTGTTCACATTTACCCTTCATGACATTTTCTTTCTTCCCCTATAGTCTCCTTCATTTTTCTCACCATACTTGTACATGAACATAAACACATGCATACATGTATATCATGGATTCAAAGAATAGATGTCTCTGCAGATAAAGCACTTGTGATTCAAGCATGAGTACCTGAGTTTGCAGCTGTGAGCTCTCTGGTTCCAGATGCCTTGCTACTGTACCAGCTTATTCTGAGATACTTAAGTATCTCTGTATATTCATTAAAATTAAAAAGAGTTAATTTTTTCTTTTTGAGAGAGAGAGAGAGAGAGAGAGAGAGAGAGAGAATGGGCGCACCAGGGCCTCCAGCCACTGCAAATGAACTCTAGACACATGCACCCTCTTGTGCATCTGGCTTTACGTGGGCACTGGGGAATCAAACTCAGGTCCCTCTGCATTGCAGGCAAGCGCCTTAACCGCTAAGCCATCTCTTCCGCCCAAAAAGAGTTAATATTTTAAGGTGAACTGCTAGTGAGCAGAAATTTATTGACCTCTGTTGCACTCATAAGCATCCCCCTAATAACACAGTTCCTGCAGCAATGCACAAATTCCCAAATTGCCATCAGGTGGGTACCATTCAAAAATACATGAGGTAAGTACATCTAATTCTAAGCAACACAGCTTAAGAATTACCTACTCCCATACAAAAGGGCAAGAATTGTGGAAAGCAATCGAGAAACAGAATCCTGGAGATTCTACTAAGGGGAAATTGCCAATTTTTATACATGACTTCATTGGAAAACAAGTTCACCATAAACACTTGGCTTGCTGGTATTGCTTAAGGATGGCCCAGAGGACAAAGGGTTAAGAGGGTGTTGAAGAAGGTCAGAAACTCTGGTGGCTAACCCCGGTAGGTGTTTCCCTATCTCCGCCCTCAACTCTGAGACTCCCAACCCCCCAAAAGCATGCCACACAGACCCAGGGTCACACCCCAGCTGTGCCTAGAAGGGGGCAGTTTCGCTACCACCACCACCTAAAATGTGCCCAAACTCATGTTCGCAGGCAAAGCAGAGATTCACAGGTTGCTCATTTCTGCCAATCCTCATGGCCCATTTCTTTCCCTCCCTCCTCTTAAATTTCTCCTTAAACCAACAATACTGTTACAATAAAGATTGGATTGGAATTGGATGGTTTTGGTGATTGGGACTTCTTGCCATGGATGCTTTTTCTCCCAGGACTGTGCTGTAACAGATGGGGAACCGTGTTTCCTCTAGGAAGTGATGCTTCCAGAGCTGAACCCACAGAGCTGTGACACTTCAGTGGGCTCTCAGGCCCACCGACATGCCTCCATGGGTGCCTGGTTTCAGGTCTGCCGCCACCGCCACCGCAGCAGCCATTGAGCACTTTGACACCACCACTGTCACTAAGGTCACAGCAGTCACTTCTGTGCAGCTGATATACAGTGGGCTCATGCACCTGTGTTACCCGGCCAGCAGCACACCTGGCCCGGAACAGCAGTAGCTCCCAGTAAATGGGTAACTAGGCACATGTGCTAATCTGTATTTTAAAAGATTTTCTACATACAATTATTATTCCTTTATCTGTTTCCAAAAGTTCCAAGTAAAATTTTAATGCATAAAAGAATAGAAAGAAAATAGAAAATCTAATTCTAATTTCCTCTGGCTCCTGTTTGTGTGGCTCTTTCATGCCTCCAAGATCAACCAAATTCTGTAGGACAGAGGAAAACAAATGTCTAGGAGGGAAAATTTGAAATAGTAAAATCCAAACTAATAAAGGAACATTTTTAAAATGTAGCCTCAATGTATCAATCCACAGAAGGACTTTATGCCAGAGAAAATGACAGCGTGATTCCACTTTCTCATGGATCAATTGTGGCCTTGATGGAGGGCTAGAGTGTCAGCAGGCAATGCAGTGGAGGACACAGGAGATGGTGGAGTTGTGGCCCAGAGTGTCAGCAGTGGAAACAACCTCTCCTTAAGAAACAAATGTCTTTTTTTGATCTCAGAACCCAGCCCTGTGCTCTCAATGTGAGGTTGGCTCAGGATATATTCTGAATGCCTTAACATAAAATTGAGTTTTACTTCTCTGTTAAGAATTTCAAGGAGAGGGCCGGAGAGATGGCTCAGAGGTGAAGGTGCTTGTCTGTAAAGCAAAAGGATCTGAGTTCAAATCCCCAGTGCCCACATAAAGCCAGATGCACAAAGTAGTACATGTGCCTGCAGTTTGCAATGGCTGGAGGCCCTGGTGCACCCATTCTATCTCACTGTCTCAAAAAAAATATTTTGGGCTGAAGAGACGGCTTAGTGGTTAAGGTGTTTGCCTGCAATGCAGAAGGACCTGAGTTCGATTCCCCAATGCCCATGTAAAGTCAGATGCACAAGAGGGCGCATGTGTCTGAAATTCATTTGCAGCAGTGGCTGGAGGCCCTGGCGTGCCCATTCCGTCTCTCTCTGTCTGCCTCTCTGTCTCTCTGTCTCTCTCTCTCTCTATCTCTCTTTCTCTCTCTCTCAAATAAATGAATAAAAAAATAAAAAAGAATTTCAAGGAACAAGTAAGTAACTATGTACCTCCATTCATCTATGGTACTCCTTCCTCGCAACTACTTAGCCTCCAAGTATCCACCACAGGCAGTTTAGATGTGGAATACACAAGCAACACAGTGATGAAGGCAGCATGAGTGAAGGAAGCTATTATAGAGGGAGCAACAGGTCTTATCAAAATACTTTGAGAGAGAAACTATTGGAAGGAAGTAAAGTGAGATTGGTTAAAAATATCAGAATCTTGCCCAAGGAGGTGATATATCAATGCAGTATTTAGTAGCCTTAGAAATACATCTGATAGACTAAGAAAGGAACAGAGTCATCAATGTATGATTTAAGAAGGCTTATATAGTGATTCAAAAGAAATGATAACTTGAGTAGTTATAACACCCTCAGGAATTCACCAAGATGAAATCATTCAGAAGTGGTACAAATGGACAAAAGGAAATGCAGAAATGATGAGCTAATCTTGACTTACTTTTCCTGCTTATGTGCAGAATGGATGTTTCACTAGGAAAAAATAATAGTCACTATAGTGGGAAGAAACATTAAGTACTAAATGCATGGAATTTTCAGATAATGGATACAAAATTGTAAGTCTTTTTGATGGTATCAATGAGTGTTGGGGGCACGCAATTCACCTCCTTAGTCAGCTTCAACATCAAAGGAACAGATGGACGAAAAGCCCCTACTCCCTTCTCAGGAGGAAGAAAAAAAACCCATCACTGGTAAAGAAGGTCTGAGTTTAAAGGAGTGTCTGTAAATAAACAACCAGATGGCTGCCATGAGATTAGAGTGACCACTTAGATGTGGCCAGGATGTGGGTTAAAAGGCCATGAGCCACCTGTGGGCCATAAATAATAGCAGATAACTATTCAGAGAAATATAGCAAATAACTGTTTAGTAGAGATTGTAGAGAACTGTGAAGTTCCTATGCTTGTAAGCTCAAACAGCCAGCTGTATGCCATAAATTAATAGATAACTATGAAATGTCATATGCCTGAAAACTCAAACCTATAAAACCTAGTGAAGAATGCAGAAGGGGGTCTGGGACAGAGGTTCGACTTTTGAGCCTAATCCCAGACCTCAGCATGCTGAACAATAAAAACGTCGTTGTGAGAATTGCATTATTGTGCCTTCTGTTCTATGAGGAGTGCTCGACTTTGGACCTCAACATTTGGGGGCTCATCCAGGATCAGACCTCTCCTCAAGGAATAGATGATACCGAGGTTCAAGGAAACCGTGAAAGGAGGATTGGTCACCTCCGTCTGGAGGGACTAAGAGGTCCCAGTCTGGTTCTGGTTGAGAATTCTCATCTGGGTGGAAAGAAAGGGCTGTGACCCTGGAGATTCCACTGTCAGAAGCCGAGGGAGACGTCCCTGGCAGTCTGGAGCCAAAGCGATGTCCTCAGTGGACGCTGTTTGGGCTAATTTCTGGTAAGGATCCTGAACTGGATGTGAATGATGCGAATGACACTAAGCCTGTGAGATTGATTGGCTGACAGGCCGGTGGATTTGGGAGAGTCCTGTGCAAATCTGTTTTGCTTCCAGTATTGTGTCTTTTGTTATTTTTTCCCTGGTGTTCCCTTTTATTTTGCTCACATGGACAGACTCAGGTTAAAACGAAGACTCTCCTCTTGAGCCATTTCTCCAAAGTCCGCACCAGAGGGCGTAATTTTGGTGTGGAGTTGAAAAGACGTAAGTTTGACTCCCTTTGTTGAGCCAAATGACAGAATTCGAATTTAGGGTGATCACCACAAGGAACCTTCTCTCTGGACATAATTACCAAGGTCCGAGACATTATCAGCTAACCTGGTACCCAGGGCCACCCTGACCAGTTTCCTTACATCTTGGTATGGCAGGCCCTAATAGAAGATCCCCCTTCGTGGCTCTAACCCTTCATCCACGACAGGGAGAAAGGACCTCCCAAGGTATTGGCAGTCACTAAGGCTAGCCCCAAGCCTCCTCAGCCAGGTGTCACTGCCTCAGAACCCACTAGTCCAGCTGGGAAGCCCATATTGCAGGAAGAATCAACTCTTTACCCCACCCTGCTAGATCTTGAATTAGAGGGAAATCCCCCGCACTATGCGGCTGCAGCACCACTGCCGCTGCACGAGGTGGCAGAACTCCCAGAACGCCCCCATTCAACTGCCTCTCCATCTGCACCCCAGGCCCTGACCACAGAACTGGCACGGGGGCTCAGATCTCACAGGCACCGAGAGGAGTCCCCAGAAGAAGAACCCTCTTCCACTTCGACCGGGCCCCCGTCCTGCCATTCCGGGCATTGGGCAGCCCGGGTCCCAATGTAGAGCGTACTTATCAATATTGGCCCTTCTCGAGTAGTGACCTATATAATTGGAAAGCCCAGTACCCTCCCTTCTCAGAGGATCCTAGGAGTCTAACTGAACTGTTTGAATCTATATTGCACACTCACAGTCCCTCTTAGGATGATTGCCAACATTTACTCAAAATTTTGTTTACCACTGAGGAACGAGAGCGAATCCTCACTGAAGCCAGGAAGAATGTTCCTGGAGACCATGGAAGGCCGACAATCCTGATTGATGAACGTTGTCCTTTGAACAGACCTGAATGGGATTTTGGGACCTCGGAAGGTAGGGAGGGTCTCCGCATATATCGCCAGACTCTATTGGCTAGCCTTGGGGCAGCGGCTTGCCGCCCCACCAATTTGGCAAAAGTGAAAGCAGTGATACAGGGGGAAAATGAAAGCACAGCCACGTTTCTCGAACGCCTCTATGATGCTTATAAACAGTACACTCCCTTGGATCCAGTAGCAGAGGAGAATCAGTCAGCGGTAATAATCTTCATAAACCAGGCAGCCCAGATATTAGGAAGAAGCTATAGAAACAGCAGGGAATTGGGGAAATGACCGTTCGTGACATGATAAAAGTGGCAGAGAGGGATTTCAATACTCGTGAGACTCCAGAGGAGACGGAGGACAGAATTAGAAAAGGAATTCAAGAACTCCAGGAGAGGATTCGAAAAGAGGATAGAGAACACTAGAGTAAAGAGAGCAGGAGACAACAGAAGGAGATGGCTAAGATTTTGTTGGCAGGCGTCCAAGGAGCTGCTGGGACTGGATTTAAACCAGCTGGACGCCCTAGGACCAGACCCAAACTAGAGAGAGGACAATGTGCTTACTGTAAGGAATATGGGCACTGGAAAAGAGAATGCCCTAAACGACAGGGACAACAAAGACACGGACACAGATCAAGCAAGGATGCCCAAGTCCTGATGCTAGGAATGGATAGTGATTAGGGGGGACGGGACTCAGATCCCCTCCCCGAGTCTTGGGTAACAATGTATGTGGAGGTGAAGCCACTGGGATTCATGGTCGACACCAGAGCTCAGTATTCAGTTCTCAATAAACTCACTGAGCCCTTATCATAAAAGACTAGCCTAGTGTAGGGAGCAACTGGATCCAGGGCATAACGATGGACCAGTAAGTGTCGGGTAGTTTTGGGCAGGCACCAGGTGACTCACTCCTTGTTAGTCATCCCTGAGTGTCCAGCTCCTATTTTAGGGCGTGATTTGTTATCGAAGGTGAAGGCTCGTATTTACTTTGAACCAGATGGCATTAAAGTGATGGATGGCAAGGGACAGCCTCTCCACGTGTTGACTATGTCTCTAGCAGATGAGCATCGCCTGTTCGCTAGACAGAACCCCCCACTATTAGATGCATGGCCACAAGAGATGACCTATTGGACCCACACTTACCCCCAGGCCTGGGCAGAAATAGCAGGGATGGGACTGGCAGCATATCGTGCTCCAGTGATAGTGGAACTCAAGGCTTCAGCCCAGCCCATCCGGGTTCATCAGTATCCCATGTCCCCTGAGGCACAAAAAGGGATTGCCCCTCACATTACCCACATCCTAGAGGCTGGAATATTGCAGGCCTGTTGTTCTGCCTGGAATACCCCACTTCTCCCTGTAAAGAAACCTGGGGGAAAGGATTACAGGCCTGTTCAGGATTTAAGGGAGGTAAATAAAAGAGTTGAGGACATTCACCCCACTGCTCCTAACCCTTATATGCTGTTGAGTCATTTACCCCCTGTCATGTTTGGTATACAAATCTAGACCTAAAGGATGCATTCTTTAGAATAGCTCTGGCACCCAGCTGTCAACCTATCTTTGCCTTTGAATGGCATGATGAGAGCACGGGGACCACTGGGCAGCTAACATGGACTAGACTTCCACAAGGCTTCAAGAACTCACCTACCCTGTTCAATGAGGCTTTAAGTCAAGATCTGGCCTCTTATTGCCAGAGCCAAGCCTCAGTGACTCTCTTGCAGTATGTGGACAATACGCTTTTGTCAGCGCCCTCAGAAGCTGAATGCCGACAGGCTACTGGAGACCTCCTCCAGGAATTGGAGAGGCTGGGTTATTGGGCTAGCGCAAAGAAGGCTCAGATATATAGACAAACTGTCACCTATCTTGGTTATGAATTAAGGGAAGGTACCAGGTGGCTGACAGATGCCATGAAAGAAACTCACAGAGACTTGGTAAATAGAAACAAAATATAAACATAAAATGGTCTGAGTTACTTACAACCACATTGCCTATGTTATTGGTCAAATTGACTCAATAGACAGATGACCCTTAGGCCTATTGTAGCTTAAGAAAATGCTCTTCATCTTTAATCATCAGGGAAATGCAAATAAAGACTAAAATGAGATTCCATTTCACTCCAGTCACAATGGCAATCATATCCGTATCCAACAATGATAATTGCCGGTGAGGATATGGGGGAAAAGGAACCCTCATTCACTGCTGGTGTGATTGCAAACTCATCCCACAATTATGGAAAGCAGTTCAGGGTCTCCTAAACAGATCAGACATTGAGTTACTGGTGGTCCCAACTATCCCCCTACTACGCATCTACCCTTGAGATTTCACACCACAGCAGGGAGACAATAGCACAACCATCTTTATTGCAGCTCAATTCATAATAGCCAGGAAT
>PVHP010029879.1:0-22078 GCA_004024765.1 Zapus hudsonius
AGAGAGAGAGAGAGAGAGAGAGAGAGAGAGAGAGAGAGAGAGAGAGAGAGAGAGAGAGAGAGATGGAGCTAGCAAGAGGGACAGTAAGAGCGAGACAGAGAGTGACAGAGGGAAAGACAAAAAGACAGCCAGTCAGTGAGTCAGTCAGAGAGAGTTTTATGGAGACACGTAAAGACAGGGAGGAAAGATGCCAGACTGTGAAAGCCTATATTTTAATTACCAAAGTAATATCCACCAATAATTCTAGTGATTTATCTAAATGTTAATCGAATATTCACAGGTTTGCTTCTGTCATTATCTGTCCTTTTGTATAAATTTTATTCAGTCTTTAATTATAAAGTGTATATTACAACATATGTAATTGTTGTCTGGTTATTATGTGTTTTTAAGAAGACATTTTAATAATAACTTTTAGAACATCGTATACGGTAAACATTCAAAGAAAAAAAAGAACCTTTCATTTTCTTTGTGAACTGTTCACATTGGTTTTGTGAATTTAATGCAATAAAAAAGTGGCTGGAAATATGGCTTTGTTGCAGAGCCTGACTATTGAAATTTTTTTTTTGTTTTTGTTTTGTTTTTTTGAGGTAGGGTCTCACTCTAGCCCAGGCTGATGTGGAATTCCACTATGTATTCTCAGACTGGCCTTGAACTCATGTTGATCCTCCTACCTCTTCCTCACTACTGCTGGGATTAAAGTGGTGTGCCACCTAGCCTGGCAAAGTTTTGGGGTTTTTTTTTTTTTTTGGTTTGACTATTGAAATTTGATTCCCCAGTATCCATATAATTCCAGATGCTCATTGTAGCACATGCTTCAGGTCCGTTATTTGCAGTTGCAAGAGTTCCTAGTGTGCCCCTCCTCTCTCTCTCTCTCTCTCTCTTTCTCATATTTATATAATATATTATACATTTATACTTTATAAATATTTCATATTTAAAAGTAATTTAGAAAACTAAGGAAAAATCTATATAAGTAAATAATGTATTAGTAATCATATATAAGGAAATACATGTAAATAATACAACTATGTGAAAATATTAGCAGCTATTGCAAAGTCATTGGGCATAAAACAATGACCGGGTGTGGTGGTCCATGCCTTTAATCCCAGCACTCGGGAGGCAGAGGTAGGAGGATCGCCCTGAGTCTATTTAGTGAATTTCAGGACGGGGCTGAAGAAGTGGCTTAGCAGTTAAGGCGTTTGCCTGCAACACAGAAGGACCCGAGTTTGATTCCCCGGTGCCCATGTAAAGCCAGCTACACTAGAGGGCACATGTGTCTGGAGTTCATTTACAGATGTTCTCTCTCTCTCTAATAAATAAATAAAATATTTTTTAAAAAAAGAAATCCAGGACAGCCTAGGCTAGAGTGGAATAAAAAATAATCAATGACAATTATAAAGCAAATAATGTACAGATGTCCATTGCAGCAAATCCCAAGTAGCATTCTAATATTATATTGAAAACATAATGTAGATTTATTGGTAGATATTTTCAGTCGTAAATATGCTTAATTTTACCAAGGTAGGGCAGGAGAGATGGCTCAGCAGTTAAGGTGCTTGCCTGTAAGGTTAGCAATGTGCATTTCTTCCAACATTCATTTTTTCTCTGAATACATGGAGAGAATTCTTTTGTGGCCTTAACAAAAGAATGTAGCACTTAGGGCCAAAGATACAGCCTAGCAGGCCTGCACTGGAGGCCAAGATAGAGAAGACCTCCATGGCCACCATGACCTTGCCCTTGGTGCTGTGGTAGACAGGGATGAAGGTGACCCACACACTGCAGAACACCAGCATGCTGAAGGTCAGGTACTTGGCTTCATTGAATGTGTCAGGCAGGTTCCTGGCTAGGAAAGCCACAGTGAAGCTCACCAGGGCCAAGCAGCCCAGGTATCCCAGGACACAGTAGAAGGCCGTGAGAGAACCCTTCTTGCACATGATGATGATATGGCCACGTTCAGAATGTATATCTCTATCTATAAAAGGTGGAGAAGTTCCCATCCAGATTATACACATTGTGAGCTGGACCAAAGAGCAGGCGGGAATGATGGAGTTAGGTGCCCTTGAAACCAGCAACTGTCTCATCCTTCTTCCAGGAACAGTGGCCTTAAAGGCCAGGATCACAGTGATGGTTTTGGCCAAGACTGTGGACACAGCCACAGTAAACACAATGGCAAATGTGGTCTGCTGGAGCACACAGGTGGCTGTGCTGGGTCGGCCAATGAAGAGAAGGGAGCAGAGAAAACAGAAGGCGAGGGAAACGAGCAGGATATAACTGAGACCCCTGTTATTGGCCTTGACTATGGGAGTATCTTGATGTGTCACAAACAGTCCCAGAATGACAACTGTGAGGATGGTGAAACTCAGGACTGTACCTACCAACGCCTTCCCCAAAGGGTCTTCATAGGCCAGAAATGCCTCTGCTTTTTGGAGGCAGACATTTCGCTGGACATTAGCATACTGATGATCAGGGCACGTCATGCATTGGTCCATATCTGGTGAGAAATGTTGTCATCAGTCAAACTTCACTATTTCTCTGGTGTGCTGTGGTCATTGGGTGAGAGGAGGCAAAATGTCCTCATTTTTCTTTGGTTTCTTAATTGAAACCAATTAAGTGGATTTTATATATAGGAAGTTATTCTCAGTTCATACCTCCTAACTTCTTTATGGTACGTACAGTGAGCTGTCATTTCTTCTGCTTGCTTCTTGTGCTTATCTATTGCTATCTATAACAATATTTTTCTATGATCACAAAGCACTAAAATACCCACCTACCTACTTAACTGACTCCGTGGGTGACCTGGCCCGCAGGTCAGTCAATGAAGACCCTAAGGGAGGGGGTGAGAATGGAAGGGACAAGAGATGCAAAGAATGGAGACAAGACAGGTGTCTGATCAAGCCTCGATTTATTGGAGCTCAGGCAAATGCTTATAAACCCTCTGGCAGGAGGAAGTACGTGGATGCTTGCCTAGGAACTTGTGTAGTTGGGTTGCCAAGTGACCTGACACAATGAGGACAGGGTTGATTTTAATTTACAGACTCGAGGGGAACTCTGTGATGGCAAAGAAAATGATGGCACGAGCAGAGGCCGGACATCTCTTCTGTCACAGCAGGTGGAAGACAGCAGGAGGAAGGTGAGCCAAACACTGACAAGGGGAAGCTGACTATAACACCTACTAGCCCACCCTCAACAATAAAGCACCTCCAGGAGGCTCCAATGCAGGGGACCTGGCATTCAGAACACATGAGTTATGGGGGACCCGTGAATCCATCTACCACTCCACCCATGAGCATGCTAAATCCTACTATTTGTTTCAGTTGCAGAATTGTTAGATTTTTCTGATACTTTTAGTATGATCTTTCAAAATGTTCACAGAATAAGAAGAATTAGAAATATACTGCTTTCTGCTTCTTCATATCCTTACACACTTTATTCCTCCCATCGTCAATGTGATATAACATTAAAATTACCACCCCTCTGAAGAAGCACAGCAGACATTGGTGAAATAGACACCATCACTCAAGCCCACTTATCTCTCAATGTATCCTTAATGCACATTTATGACACTAACTTCAATGCATGATGTATTTTGTGACCCCTGTCCACTTGCAATTTTGAGAAGAGCCAGGCAAAAACAACCACTTAATGTTATGTGGTACAATAAGCGTGTTGTGCATGAAAGACCTGTCTATTTCTGAACCCAAACACAGATGTTCTGAAAATAACTCTAGGAACTAGTAAAAAAAAGTGTGATGTCTACATGTTGAATGTGACATAAGAGTAATTTCAAAGAAGGTGACACGTTGGCACTTAGTCATATTGTGTGTTAGATCTATGTTAGAAATGGAATTTAAAAATTGTAGGGTGGAGAAAATAAAAGGTTTTTAAATTATGTTTTCAATGAGTCTAGAAAAAGGAATCAACTGTTGAGCAGCAAGGGATGTGAGATATGTTTTAGGAGGAAATTCTACTTTTACAGTTAGTCAAATGCTAAGGGAAGGAAGAGAATTCATCATCAATTAACCAAATTCTGTCCATTGCTAGGGTGCATGGGTGAGGATAACAGAGAGATTGGAGTTTATTCACAAGGCAAGCACTGACCTGTCTGGTTGGTAATCTCATTCTCTGGGCAAAGGTTGCAATCAAAACAGCAAGCAGCCTTTCCCTCCCGAGGGCTCTTCCTAAATCCAGGATTGCAACTCTCACTGCATACAGAGTGGGGAGTCTGTGGAAAATCAGATATGTGTTTCTAATCCCTTAACCTAATCCTTCAGCACTAGAATGATAATATTCTTTAAATATATGTGTATTTATTTATTTAGAGGAGGGAGATGAAGAGAGAGAAAGAGAGAGAGAAAGAAAGAGAGAGAGAGAATGTGAGCACCAGGGCCTCTTCCTGCTGCAAACAAACTCCAGATGCAGGCACTATTTTGTGCATCTGGGTTTATGTGGCTTTTGGGGAATTGAACCTGGGCCATCAGGCTTTGCAAGCAAGTACCTATAACCACTAAGTCATCTCTTCAGCCCCTAGAATGACAACCTTTTTTTTTGGGGGGGGGGTTTCCCAGATGCACAAAGTGGTGCATGTGGCTGGAATTTGTTTGTAGTGGCAAGAGATCCTGGAGCATCCATTATCTCACTCTTTGCTTGAAGAGAAATAAATCAAAATATTTAAGAAAGAGTTGATAGAAAAAAGAATAGGAACATTTGCTTAAATATCATTAAATATATATGTTCATTTCTCACTCAGAAAGGTAAGTGAATAATATATTTATTAAATTGGAAGGTACTATTGCTAAATTTCTACACGTGCCATTTCCTGAACAGGGTTGGGGAACAAAACCCACAAAATAATTTTGGTATTTATGTTAATAAAGAGCAATACGATTAGGTCTTAATTACCTCTGTAATTCCTGTGGCCCATTGTATCATGTCCTCAGACAATGATAACTGTTCACCCTGTGGAAGATGTGGAGAAAACTGCCCTACTTTCACCCTCGTTCTAAGGCCTTCTGGGAAATTCAAGAGGTTGAGAATGTCATATTCTGCATCAACTTTTCTTTCATCATCCAAATGCACTTGCTCTCCAGCAGGATTGTTAAAGTGCATGTTCTTTAAAAAGGAATGCAACTGAAAGAGAGATGGTGAGCCTGTGAGGTTCATGGTCACCAGTATGAAGACACAAAACAGAAATTACAAAGAGCCTCAAATTATTTGTAATCATAGATTTACTATGCAAGCTCAATGAAGCCATTTGATTAAGTAAAACAAAGGAAAACCTACAGAGGACAAAATTATTGTAATTTTTTTCTTTTCCTTTTTCCTTTCTTCCCTCCCCCCTTTTTTTGAGGTAGGGTCTCACCCTAGCCCAAACTAACCTGTAATTCACTATGTAGCCTCAGGCTGGCCTCAAACTCATGGTGTTTCTCCTGCTTCAGCCTCTCAAGGGCTGGGACCAAAGGTGAGTGCCACCACACCCCATTCATGATTTTTTTTTTTTTTGCTAAACTGTCAATTTCAAGAGAAAAATCTCCAATTTCTCCCATCAGAATAAAGTAAAGTATGTTCAGGGAAGTCAGACAAAATGCAACTATGTTGCAACTATGCAACATTGCACCGATTTCCCTCTTGTAATTCCCAATACATCAATAAATGAGGTTGCGGATACCGAAAACAGCACAATCATAGATAATTAATTGTATCCATGATAATGCTTAGGAACATTTATGTAATAAAGAACCACACTTTTCTTGTACTTACTGAATAATTTCATGGGAAAGTTTAGTTTTTCTTCTGACAACATTATACAGACAATATAGATTTTTTTAAAACACAAAATTGGGGCTAGAGAGATGGTTCAGTGGTTAAGGCGCTTGCCTGCAATGTCTAAGGATATGATTTAATTTCCCCAGTACCCATGTAAAGCCAGATGCACAAGGTGACACATGTGTCTGGAGTTCATTTTCATTTCAGTGACTGGAGGCCCTGATGCACCTTCTCTCTATCTGCCTCTTTGACTCTCTCAAATATATATATATATATATATATATATATGTATATATATATATTAAAAATCCACAAAGTTTTGTCATTTATATCTAATTTCTTCCTTTTCACAGCTCTTCCTTCTTGGAGATTATTTCTATGTAGGTCTATATTTGCCTGCTCACCAATGAAATTACTACAGACTGTATTCTATGTTTAGAAAAAGGATTATAAGTTATTCATATGCAGCATCTCTGGAATTTTTTAAGTAAAGCACTTTAGAGACCATCTGTGCCATCATACGCAAAAGACATTACCTGCCAGGGGAGAAACATCTCCTCTTCTCTATTTCCTGCAGGTAGAATCTGTACTTGCTGAAGAAGCATCTCGTGGAGTGCGTGTGCCACAGCATACACAGCATTGTATATGTTATAACTCTCATCCATCATGGTCATGTCCATACGATTCACAGGCAGCCATGCCAGAGAGGCATTGGGTGGGCAGTTCTTCAATTTACAGTCAGGCCGAGAGAAGGAGCAGTAGAAATGCATGAACCAAACGATAGCAAGGTAAGTGTCTTCTGGGTATGCAGAAGGGTTAACTGTTTGGATAAAATTTTTGAAAGCAGAAATTTCCTCATGGTGGTTTGAAAAAATGAGAGTCCCTTGATATGAGTCAAGTAGGAAATTTCTCCCAGTGGTGGCTGGGTGCCATTGTGAATTTGTGATCCAGACTCTCCACGTCACTAAATGTTTCCCTGTATGAAAGCTCGCGCTTGTAAAGGTGTCAGTATCAAAGTAAATGATGACAACATTTGCAGGTGATGCTTCCCTGGTCCATATGCTATGTGGTTTATTATTTGAGTAAAATGAACCAAAACTGCTTGTGATCATTTTCACAAATGCCATACAGATTCTGTTCCTATCCATCTCTACCTTCAAATTGGAAAGAAACTGAATACCTTTCTGCCCTTCTGGAATGAGCAAGCCTACCCAGGTCCAGTTGAAATGAAGCAGCATGGTCACCATGGCAACAGCCAGAGATGTGTCCTTTGGGGCTGTCTGATAAAGAGAAGGAAACTGAACCCGGTCACTCAGGATGGGATTAAAAAAGCCAAAGCTGAGCTAAAAAGAAAAGAAAATTAGAAGCTATATGAAAAAAAATTGACATAAACCACAGACTAAGCCCTGAGTTATATAAACAACAGATCACATAGTAGAATGAAACCCATCTCACTCTCCAAGGTCAGTAGCCAGCAAGATTCAGAGATCAGCCGGGCTCCACATCTGTGCACTTCTCCGCTGAGAAATGAACAAGCACCGGCTTCTCATTTCACCTGCTTTAGGCAACTGAGAATGTCAAAGGAGATAGGTCACCCAGTTCAGCCTCACCTGTGGAAATCTGTAGAGTTCCAGCACTGTTGCTGTCTGGGTAGAAGTGGCCCACGATGTCCCTGTGAGTACCGCCATAGACTGACTCCCTCTCCCACAGCTGTAATTAGGGACCTCATCTTGTCCTGTGAGCAAAATGAGGGAACTCTCCAATGTCCTCCACTGACTGTGCTGGACATTATGGAACTCATATCCCAGGGTCACATTGGGTAAAAGATGGGGGTTCCTGTTGATCTCTTCAATGGCAAACACCAAGGCCAGCACATACTGGTAGTTTGTGGTCTTAAACCTACATAGAAAGAGAAATACATTATTACCTTCCAATACAGTAAGACTTTTTATGAATCCACACATACCTACAAAACTTATGTGCTGAAAGCATAAATTTTAACATGGGGCCATTTGGAAAGTACTTTGTTTTAGGTGAGTCTGTGATAGCAGATTTCTTGTGTCATTAGAGGGGACTAGAGAATCTTTGCATCACCTTTCCATCATGCGATGACACAATGACAAGATCTGCCAGCCATTCACTAAGATGGATACAGGGTTCTTTAATTTTCTTAACTTCCATGACTATTAACTATAAATGATGGCTCTTTCAACTACTCAGGTGTAGAGGCTGTGATAGCCCAAGTTCAATTCCTCAGTGCCTATGTAAGGGCAGTCATCTGGGGTAAAGTGGCACATGGTTTGGAGTTCCTTTGCAGTGGTAAGAGGCCCTAGCATGCCCAATGAATTCCAGGTCAGCCTGGGCTAGAGTGAGACCCTACCTCGAAAAACCAAAAAAGAAAAAAAAAGAATTCAGACACTACCCTATAGATGCCTATAATATATAATTCACAAAGTCCAAAGCAGAGTGATATATATAGAAAGATATAGAGATATAGTAAAACAAATTAATTTTGTTAAGTATCATCTGATTTTTTTCTCCATTTGCTTCTCAAATTCAAACTTACTGTATTTTCATATTACTTTCTAGTATATATAAATGCATGTAACATATATATATATATATATATATATGTATATATATATGCCTTTTTTTCCAGGTAAGGTTTCCCTCTGTCCCAGGCTGATCTGGAACTCACTCTGTAGTTCAAGGCTGGTCCCAAACTCATAGGTAATCTCCTACCTCTGTCTTTCCAGTGCTAAGACTTAAGACTACCAGTGTGAGCCACCATGCCTGGTACTTACTAATATTTTTGAATACTTATAAATAACACTAAAATTTACCATAACCATAGTGCTATAATATTTATGTAATTCCCAGCACGATCATTTTGGGAGCCTCCACCTCACAGCATAATGTGTTTGGTCCATTCACATGTACCCACAACCATACTCACCTGGTGTTATGGATGACCAGTTGGGCTAAACTGTAATTGACCAGCTGAAATAATGTGGCATTATGCAATATTATTGTCTGTATCTCTCACACCTCTACTTTGTTGTTTTTGGATATTTTCATGGGCCCTCAGTCATTTGGAAGTTATAGTATAATAATATGTATGTGACAATGTCTATAAAGTCTAGAATTATCATGAAAGATAGTGACAATCTGGGCTAGAGTGAGACCCTACCTCGAAAAACAAAAAAAATAGTGACAATCAATAATCAAAATTGGAATGTCACCTATAATGAAATTAACAAGTTTCACAAACTTTACAGCTTCAAAATTACCTCTTTGCATATTTCATTTTTGTTATCTAAGCAATTATATATAAATAATATAACACAATATAATGTAATATACACATACATTTGAAATCAAAAGCTTGGTTTTGTGGCCTGCTGATAATAATTAAGTGCTTGGGTTAGGGAAATGTCTCAACGAATTTGATTCTCCAGTATCCACATAAAGGCAGATGCAGAAAGTGGCACACAAATCTAGAGTTTGTTTGCAGCGGCAGGAAGCCCTGACACATCCTCTACATCCTCTCTCTCTCTTTCTTTCTCTCTCTCTCTCTCTCTCTCTCCTTTTCTTTATTTGACAGCTCAGACTCTTTTTTTTTTTTGGTTTTTCAAAGTGGGGTCTCACTCTAGCCAAGGCTGACCTGCAATTCTGAGGTGGTTCAGAGGTTAAGGCACTTGCCTGCAAAGCCTAAAAACCCAGGTTTAATTCCCCAGTACCCATGTAAAGCCAGATGCAGAAAACGGCACATGCATCTGGAGTTTGTTTTCAAAGTCAGCCTGGGCTAGCTGCCTCAAAAAAAAAAAAAAAAGAAGGGCTGCCCAAGCACCAGGGTTCACTCTGGAAGACATAAGTAGTTGCATGTATAATGAGAGAAACATTAGAATAGCAAAACACAGACTAGGTGGAAATGAATCTTTACTTCAGCTCTTAGAGGTGGATGCTGATGGCTTGGATTGTATTTCCTGGAGACATTATTTCACTCCACAAAACTGCAGTGATGATGGAATAAGGGATAGAGAGCTATATACCTGAGCAAAATTTATAAGAGCACACCTTTAATCTCAGCACTTGGGAGACAGAGGTAGGAAGATGATATGAGTTCAAGGCTACACTAAGACTACATAGTGAATTCCAGGTCAGCCTGCGCTAGAGCAAAACCCTACCTCAAAAGAAAGAAGAAAGAAGAAAGAAAGAAAGAAAGAAAGAAAGAAAGAAAGAAAGAAAGAAAGAAAGAAAGAAAGAAAGAAAGAAAGAAAGAAAGAAAGAAAGAAAGAAAGAAAGAGAGAGAGAGAGAGAGAGAAAGAAAGAAAAAAAGAAAGAAAGAAAGAAAGAGGAAGGAAGGAAGGAAGGAAGGAAGGAAGGAAGGAAGGAAGGAGAAAAAAAGAAGCATGTTCTCCACTTTTTCATGGTAGCTCACTCTAGCCCAAGCTGACCTGGAATTCACTATGTAGTCTCAGGGTGGCCTCCAACTCACAGCGATCCTCCTGCCTTGGCGTCCCCAGTGCTGGGACTAAAGTCATGTAAAAGCATGTGCCACCACGCCTAGCATGTCCTCTACTTTCCAATATATATAATGACAACATTCTGTCAAGATTTGAATAGGAAGGACAGGATGAGAATAAAGACATCATTGATGGATCTACCCATGACATTCTGTGTCCTATTGATGAAGCCAAGTTAGTCAATGGAAATGAAACTTACTGATGAAGGATGAAGAGGTCCTTCGAAGGTTTTTGAGAAGAGATGCTCATGAGGTGGTAATATGTAAACAGGGGGAACAGTCCCCCGATCACTAGATCTCCTTCCTTGTGCACATTTTTATTCATTCTGAGAAGACAGGTGTTAGGAGTCAGAGTGCACACAGAGACTGGTAACTGAAGGAAAAAGAATATAATAACCAAAGGAAACATCTTTAAAGTGTCAGCAAGGGCTGCAGGTGATGGAACACACCTGTAATCTCAGCCCTCAGGAGGCCTATCCATTCCGAGATACATAATATTTCCAGACCAGCCTAGAGTACATAGGAGACCTTGTCTCTGCAACAGTAAAATAAAATATAAATGTTGCGGAAGTCTGTGTGGAAGTAGAAGTTGTATATAGTTTGTTTGGAATCATGTGTCACTGTGTATTGGGAGACATTAATTGCCCTAGACTCTTTCAGCCAAACCTGATCCTTGGTCCTGGAGGAGTCTGTCACACTTCCAGCCCTGGGGCTCTGCATCTGAGGTCTTGTATCCTTGTTAAAAACACAACTTGGAAAACATATTCGAGAACCACCCTTTCCAGCCCCAAGGACTATGATTTCATGCAAGTTCACTGATAGGATTGCCCAAGAGACTACCTCATCTTGGCCACCTTTGGCTCCAAGCTTGTGTCATAAATCTTTTTATGTGGAATTACGCAGGTGGGTTGACACAGTGGAGACAAGAGCTTTGGTGAAATGGTCTTAAAAGGCCTGTACTCAACCAAGAACATTAGGGACAAAATTTAGAATAGGCAGCTGTAGTCCCACACAACCAGGGCTCAGGAAAGTCATAGAACATTCCCTATATGACCCATGCATGTTAGTTTAGCATGCCAGTTACAGGTACTGATGAACTCAAATTCACATGTATCCCTCATTAACTGGAGAACCAATATTACACTGAATTCACAAATTCCAACACAGTACATGAATCTACTTACATTTCTGTTATGAAATTTGAACTCATAATGATAAGAAAAATATATATTATATATATGTATATATAATATTATATATATTATATATTTGGGTTTTTGTGGTAAGGTTTGCTCTAGTCCAGGCTGACCTGGAATTCACTATGTAGTCTAAGGGTGACCTTGAACTCATTGCGATTCTCTACCTCTGCCTCCCAAGTGAGTAATCTTAATATTGATAGCACCATAGTTTGCTATCAACTTCTACACTCACAAAGTTTTGTCCTCCACTGTTAATGCTTCCATGAGAGCATGGGGCTGTGTGGGAAATTTCCTTTGTCTAAAGCACAGGAGAAAAGCTGGAAGCACTTCCACATTTCTCAGGACAATAATCACAAATGTAATCCTGAGCTCAAGGGATTTAAAAAATATTTTATTTATTTGAAAGAGAGAAAAGGAGACAGAGAGAAGGAGAGAGACAGAGAGGGAGAATGGACATGACAGGGCCTCCATCCACTGCAAATGAACTCCAGATGCATGTGCCACCTTGTACATCTGGCATTACTTGGGTACTGTGGAATTGAACTCAGGTCCTTCTGCTTTATAGGCCAGTACCTTAACCACTGAGCAATCTCTCTAGCCCCTTAAAAGAGGCTTTTTTGTATGATAGTATAGTGGTAAACATATATTATTTAAAAATTTTCAAAGCTTAATTAATATAAAAAACAAAATGTGAATTCTAATATGCACTATGGCTGATGTTTAATATGGGTGTATAAATAATGGCTTATGACTTGTGACTGTAAATGATAGATGGATATACCAGGGCCTCACTGCTGTAAACAAACTCCAGATGCATGCACCACTTTTGAGTATCTGGCTTTACATGGATACTGGGGAACTGAACACAGCCCAGCAGGCTTTGCAAGCAATTGCTTTTTAAATGCTGAGCCATCTCCCTAGCTCTCAACCTTCCCTTTCTAAAAAGGCAGATTTTACTATAAATAGCATACAATAATCTGCACACGTATGACCTTCTTGCCCGCTGAGGGGGACCAGCACACCTGCTTGTTTTATTTTTCCTGAAAGTGGAAGGTGTTTTTCCTCCTCCCACTTTTCCCCCCCCACAAGGTAGGGTCTCACTCTAGACTACACTGACCTGTAAAATCACTTGTATCCAAGGCTGGCCTCAAACTCACAGCAATCCTCCTATCTCTGCCTCCCAAATGTTGGGATTAAAGGCATGTGTCACCACACCTGGCTTCCTTCTCCCTTCCTTCCTTGATTCCTTCCTTCTTCCTCTCTCTCTCTCTCTCTCTCTCTCTCTCTCTCTCTCTCTCTCTCTCTCTCTCTCTCTCTCTCTCTCTCTCTCTCTCGGGTCTTGCTCTATCTAGCTCAGGCTGGCCTGGAATTCACTATGTAGTTTGAGGCTGGCCTCAAAGTTGTGGTGCTCCTCCTACCTCTGCTTCCCAAGTGCTGGGATTAAAGGCATGCACCACCATGCCTAGTTTATATATATATAATATATATGTGTGTGTGTATGTATGCTTGTGAACAGAGAGAAAGTGGGGGGGCACACCAAGGCCTCTTATCTACACACTCATGATACATGCACCAATTTATGTGCGTCTGGCTTTATATGGGTATTGGGGCATCAAACCCTGGTCAACAGGCTTTGTAAGCCGGCCCCTCTAACTGCCGTGCCATCTCCCTAGCACTCTGTCCTATTTTGATGTCATCATTCTTCCCTCCTGTTATGCAGGTCTTGTGTAGTAGGCAGGTGATGAATACCACAGCCACTTTGTAAATGGAAGATAGCATTCCAGAGCATTCCTCCCCTTCCTTTGGCTCTTGCCTTCTTTCTACCACCTCTTCCACAAATGGTCCCTGAGCCTTGGAGGGCGTGATAGAGATGTCTCACTTAGTGCTGAACACTCCCCTGTTGCTTCAGCACTTTGATGAGTTCTGAGTCTTCCTTGTGTCACCACCATCTGAAAAGAGAAGCTTCTCTAACCAAAAGTAAGAGTAGCATTAGTATATGGGCATAAACATATGCATTTAGAGGGCAGTTTGGTGGGCACACTATGCTTTCCCCACTAGGGCTGTGTGATGGTTAGGTTTTGTTGTCAACTTGATCTTTTAAATTATCTTGGGTAGGTCTCTGAGGATGTTTACAGGAAGGCAGCCTCTCAGTAGGGGGCAGGATGTAAAAAAGTTCAAAGAAGCTAGAACTAAACATCCTTTCCTGTGTGGGCCATGCAGGAAGGAAATTTCAGGAAACTCAGGAAGCCATTAAGTCTGGGGAAGGGTTGTAAGACCCCACCCTAAAGCTACATAAAAGGGAAGAAATTCTATCGTTGGCTCCCTGCCTGTTGGCTGCTGTGGATATGTATGTATGTTTGTGTGGATATACAGTTCCTCAGTGAGACAGCAGATCCTGTCTTACAGAGCCTATTCTCTATAACATTTAGATGCCAGCAAATTTAGTTTGTGTTACATTATTTTCTGTGTTATCTCTTCTCTTGCGGGCAGAAGGGTTTTTGTTGTTTTGTTTTCCAAAATCTAGGCACCGCAGTCTCCCATCACAAGCTTTCCAAGTGCATTTTAGACTGGCCCGCCTCCAGTAGAAAGTGCTGGAAGTGATGTCGGGGGACTTCTAGGGTGGCCAGTTCACAATCCTGTAGCTTGGACCTCAGTTTCTTAGGACCTTTCCTGTGAGTCTCAAGTCTCCATGCAGTTCTCATCCCTACAATTCAGGTGTTCAATGGGCAGTCATTGTTGGTCCCAGCAGTGCCCAGCTGTCTCAGCAAAGCACCACATATCTTGAATAGCACCACATACCCAGAGAGCCTGGCTTACCCCACCTGGAACTTCCCAGCCCTACCTGCCAAGTCCCTGGCACAGACAATCAGAAAATGTAAGAAAACTTGTGGTTATTTCACACCACTAAGACTGAGTTTCGCTTGTTACACAGAAATTGCAATTGGGGCAGCCTATTAGAAAGAAGATAACTAGAGAAACAGCCCTTTCTTGGTTTTGCTCAAAGAGATGTTCCCAGTGCCCATGTTATCATGTCCTCAATGACTATTCTTTGAGTTTCACATGAGATTCAACTGAGAGGGCTCTATGTCTAATATCTGGCTTTAAACTGAAATGTTAGGACTTCTGTGCTGGGATTAAAGGCGTGCGCCACCACACCCGGCTTTATTTTGCAGTGCTTGCCTTTTAGCTTTTGTTAGCACTAGACCAGACATGAATAAATAACAGCATCTATTGCGGACACTTTACCTTCCAGTTTTGTGGCTAGTTTTAGAGCTAAGCTATTCTTTTAGTTTGCTTCTAACTAAGCGGTGACAAGCAGTTTGATGATTGTGCACCAAAATTTTTGCATTTGAAAGTTTCAACTTGCTATTTACTTATTTACAAGCAGAAAGAGATAGAAGAGACACAGAACAGAGAGATAAGAGAATGGGTGCCCCAGGCCTCTTGCTGCTGCAAATGAATTGTAGGTGCATCTGGCCTTATGTGGGTACTGGGAAATTGAACCCAGATCATTAGGCTTTGCAGGGAAGCACCTAACCACTGAGCCATCTCTCCAGCCCCTCAAGTTGCCTTTGTGAGAATCTTCCTTCTCTCCGAATTGCCTCACTCCCTCTGTACCCTGACTTCCCACTTGGAGGATTAGAAACATATTCTTAGACACTTTCTGCTTTTTGGTGTTGTCCCCACCTAGTGTCTCTTCCTAGGCTTATCTAGGGCTCTGGCAGGAGGCTGAGGTACAGAGCAAGTGATGATACCTTGGCACAGTCATCGTGGAGAGTGGGGCTAGCTGTCACAGGGGCCGGGTAGCCATTGTGTTTCTGAAGACAGGAAGGTTCAATATTCCCAAAAGAAAAAAACAAGCTGAAACCATTGTTGGAGGATGAGAAGAGACAGGATTCAGCTAAATACAAACTTTAGAAAACCATGAAGAAATAGCGCTTAAATATTAAGAATTAGAAGGTAGAGCCTGGGTGGCAGGACAGAAACAAGATGGAGCAGGAGGAAGAGAAGAGCCCTTGGGGCCATAGCAGAGGATTTTGCCTTGTTAGAAGCCTCCATGAGACAGGAGTGAATGAAGCTGGGAGAAAGATTTAGATAGGAACATCATCTTCAATTCATAGGAGGAATTAAGGGCATGTCTGAAGTGTGTGTGTGTGTGTGTGTGTGTGTGTGTGTGTGTGTGTGTGTGTGTGGTGACAAAGGCCTTTAATCCCAGAACTCGGGAGGCAGAGGTAGGAGGATTGCTGTGAGTTTGAGGCCACCCTGAGACTACATAGTGAATTCCAGTTCAGCCTGGGCTAGAGCGAGACCCTACCTCAAAACCACCACCCCCAAAAAATAGGTACACAAAATGGTGAGTGCCTCTGCAGTTTATTTACAGTGGCAAGAGGCAGCCCTGGTGCACTCATTCTTTCTCAATCTCTCACTCTTTCCCTCACCTCTCTGCTTGCAAATAAATAAATAATAAAAATATAAAAATAGCAAAATAATAAATGCAAATGATTTAATTTGTTCAAGATTACAATTTCAATTTGAATGTGAGATAGATACCATTTTGTAGCCACTAAAATGACCCTAAACAAAAAGACAGATGGTTCGAAGTAATGTATGTCCCATACCCATAATACTGGTGTTTGGCACAAGGATTGGTTTGGCGTTATCTTCAGCTCTATGGTCAGTTAGGGGCCAGTGTGAATGATTTGAAAAACTGTCTTTAATGTTTTTAATTTTAATATTTTGGTTGGTGTTGTAGTCAACCTTTCTCATTGTTACAGAAAAGAACCCAACCAAAGCTGTTTTGGAGGAATGGGTTTACTTTGGCTTTTGCACTTGAGGGGAGACTCCATCCTGGCAGGGAAAACGATGCCATGTGG
The DNA here is from genome assembly GCA_004024765.1 of Zapus hudsonius. Classification (NCBI taxonomy): domain Eukaryota; kingdom Metazoa; phylum Chordata; class Mammalia; order Rodentia; family Dipodidae; genus Zapus; species Zapus hudsonius. The sequence goes on from PVHP010029879.1 coordinate 16,362, forward strand.
GTGGACATCACCTCCGCCACAGCACTGCAAACAGCAGCAGGAAGGTGTGCCAAACACTGGCAAGGGGAAGCTGGCTATAACCCCCATAAACCCTTCCCCAATAACACAGCTCGAGCGAAGTTCTAATACCCAAACTGCCATCAGCTGGGGATTGATCATTCAGAACACATTTGTTTGTGGGGAACACCTGGATGAAACCATGACACTTGGTATACAGAGATTTGGACATCATTAGTTCTGGCATTTTCAAAAACAATTTAGTTGATTTTTTGTTGTTCTTGTTGTTTTGAGTTAGGGTCCCACTCTAGCCTAGGTTGACCTGGAATTCACTATGTAGTTTCAGGGTGGCCTCGAACTCATGGCGATCCTCCTACCTCTGCCTCCCTGGTGCTGCTGGGATGGGATTAAAGATGTGTGCCACCATACTCAGCTTCAACTTGTATTTTTTAATAATGAAGTTTATGGCATGCAAAATGTACCTCAATTTATCTGTACACAAATTTTGAAGCCACGTGAATACAGCATATTTTGTCAATGTTTTCTATGTTTTTCCAAACTGTATAACTTCAGAGGGAAAGGGAGAGTGTGGACAAGAACATGTGTGAACATGCAGACTATAATAAACTGAGGAAAATACCATGGCACTCACTGGAGGTTGTCTTGCAGATTTCATTCATGGTGGCTACATGTTTCATCAGGGCAGGATTGGAGGCTGATCCCCCCCCCCCCCATGAACCTGAAGTTCAAGTTCTTCCATGATTGAACTTCATTAACACCTACTGGATCAAAAAACGAAACCATGAGTTTCTAAAAGTTGTAATGGAACAAATTTCAGTCTTTCTCCTTTTTTTTTCTGTACTCACTACTAAAAACAAAGATGATTTTATTTTATTTGTATTTATTTATTTGCAAGCAGAGAGGAAGAGAGAGAATGGGCAAGCCAGGGCCTCCAGATTCATGTGCTACTTTGTGCATCTGGCTATGCATGGGTACTGGGGAATCCAACCTGAGTTGTTAGGCTTTACTGACAAGTGTCTTAACCACTGAGCAATCTCTCCAGCTCCAATGATGTTTTGATTGAGCTCCCATGACACTTACAGTGCCTCCAAGAAAAATGAGCCGAACATGGCATGCTGCCCAAATCTTAGAAAGCTAATTTTCACCTAGAGGATGCTTGCTTGTTAAATTCAATCTCCTGCTTTGCCCTTAAGCAAGAAACTAGGCATTAATATGTGTACATAAATGTATATATGAATGTATCCGTGTGCCTGTGGAACAGTAGTATATGACAAGAGTTATCTGATATTAAAAAAATATTGATAAGAGTTATAATACAAACAAAAGACCAATGAATAAATTTAATAAGAAAGATTAGCCGGGCGTGGTGGTGCATGCCTTTAATCCCAGCACTCGGGAGGCAGAGGTAGGAGGATTGCCGTGAGTTCAAGGCCACCCTGAGACTACAGAGTGAATTCCAGGTCAGCCTGGGCTAGAGTGAGACCCTACCTCGAAAAAAAAAACAAACAAACAAAAAACAAACAAAAAAAGATTAAAGATATCTGCAATGAAAATAATAAAATAATGCTGTAAGAAATCAGAAACAAAAAATGTGGAAATAATCCCAGCACTTGGGAGGCCGAGGTAGGAGGATCACTGTAAATTCGAGGCCAGTCTGGTACAGAGTGAGTTCAAAGTCAGCCTGGGCTAGAGTGAGACTCTACCTGGAATAATCAAACAAAAATAAATGTGGAAATAATCATCGTTCATGGTTTAGAAGACTATATATTGTTGAAACGTGTACTGCCTAAAATGAATCAGATTCAATGCAATACCTATTGAAATACCAATGGTATTTCTCAGACAGGATAAACTACAAAACTACAAAAAAACTACAAAAAAAAAACCCCACTGACTAATACCCAAAGCCATCTTCAGAAATAGAACAAAGGAGGCCACCTCTCTGAACTAAGTACATAGTATTTACTGTTAATTGTAGGTATTACACACCTCTGGGACTACTCATCTAGCACAATGTAACTTTCTGCGCATGTCTCTCCTCCTCCCGGTCCCCTTAACTGCCGTGCTTCTTCTACAGGATGGACTATTCTAAATGGCGCGGGTAAGAAGAACCATACAGATCTCACGATAAATGTACGACCAGAGAAGCCGAGCATAAGGAGGCTTTGCAATGGGCGCCACATCCGGCCCCGCTTTACGACCGGTTTTACGACCCGTTTTACGTCCGACCCTACATCCGGGTTTCCGTGGATTGGAGCCAGCCGACAGGCTTGGGAAGACATCTTCCCCGCATCGTCCCTGCCGAGCCTCACACTGCGTTCCCTCGGAAAGCCTGGGTGACTCCTTCCCTGAACAACATCACTCCTGGGATTTGGAGGAGGGCCCTAAGATGCTGTCCAATCACAGACGAAGGATAGAGAACTGACCAATCATAATCCCCTGAGGGACGGGGGCGGGGTTGCAGCGCTTCCGGCCGGTGTCGCTGGGGCCGCCATCTTGGTTCCGGGATCCAGGCCGCCGCTTGTGGGTACCAAAGCCGAGGTTGGCCGACACTTGCTCTGTGGCCGTTGCTGGTGTCGGGAGGTCCGCGGGGAGGGTGCCGGACACCCGGAGCCGGGAATGACGAGTGTGAGCGCGCACGGAGGCGGAGACGGAGGGAGGCGTTGGGAAGCGGGTGAGGCTGGACGGCCCTGCCCGGCCCGCGGGCCGCCCTGCGCGTGTCGGGAGCCGCCTTGTCCACCTGCCCGCCGCGCGCCGCGAGGCCCGTCAGCACCCTGGCCGCTCCCGGGACTCCTCCAGCCAGGGCCTCGGAAGTACCCGGCCCCCCGCCCGCATTCCGTGATGGAAAGCACTTAGTACAGCGTAAAACTCTAAAATTCTGTCCTCCATCCTGGGGATCATAGCTCGGATTTTCATGCAAATTTTGGTGACTGCTGCATAATGTGCATTAAACACCCTTAAAACACTGCATTGTCGAGAAATAACATGTCCAGCATAACCCAAAAATGAGTGTGCTTAGTGGCTGCGAACCAGGAGAATTCTCAGGGTCTGGGATGCCAGTTCTGGGAGGCGTTTTCCTAGTCAGCCAGCTGTTTGTAGATCTTACAACATGAATTCACAAGCAAGGTGTAGGACGTCGCTGATGACCCCTCTGTTTGTCTTCTCCTGCAGTTATGACTGTATAGTCCTCTCCGTGGCTCAGAGAGCTAAGAAAATGAACACACCTTTGGTAAGTGGCTTAGTTATTCCTCATTTCGTGTCCTACTTTGTAGTTTAGGAGCTTTGTGAGAATTCTTCAAAATGAATATCAAAAATAAGCTTAGTATCAGAGACCTGTACACGGACATGTTACAGTCATGAAATTGCATGAAAATTAATCATGGGATTTCCTGACACTGTGTCAGGTCTGTTTGTCGTAGGGGGTTTGGATGGACCCCAGAAAGAATGTTTTTTTTGGAATTCACTGTGTAGGTTCAGGCTGGCCTCGAACTCCCAATAATCCTCCTACCTCTGCCTCTGGAGTGCTGGGGTTAAAGACCTGTGCCACCAAGCCCTGCAGAGGAGAACGTTTGTGATTGTGGTGTCCTGTGATGTCTACACAGGCTTCATGCATCAGGGGACATGGATAATGCTTCTCTACTAACCTGGAAATAACACACAGGCATTCAGCAATGGTAATGGTTCTCTGGTACTAAAACAGATTAATTCAGAAAGTTCTTCTGGACATGCTAAAATTGAGAGATTTGGGCTTAGGGAGATGACTTAGAAGTTAAAGTCACTTGCTTGCAAAGCCTGTAGCCCAGGTTTGAGTCCTTAGTGCCCATGTGAAGACAGATGTTCTGAGTGGTGCATGGATCTGACATTCATTTGCAGTGGCAGGAGGCCCTGGCATGCCCATATTCTCTGCTCAAAAATTAAAAAAAATTTTTTTTTAAATAAAATTGATAGCTTTTGGAAGAACCCACTTGATGCATGATGAAACCTGGAATACTTGGAGAAGAGTACCTGTTACATGTCCTCCATGAATTTTCATCATTCATTTTTCTCAGCATATAGGGTGTGTGTGTGTGTGTGTGTGTGTGTGTGTGTGTACACATTCTTAGTTCATTTTCCCAGTATTCCTCAGGATTTTATAGTCAAATGCAAACCTTGTTCTCTACAGCTACCTTTCCTGAAATTTCTGCCTCACTTAAAAATAGTACTCATGATTTTCCCCAGGACATTCTTGTGTTTTATTTGATGCTGTGAACTCGCTGAAGCTTTCTTTTTGTCCCTGAATTGTTCTTTTTTCCATATCATGAAGATCCCTGCTCTCTCTTCCTCATTCTGTCTGCTTTCTGGTTCCTCTATGATTTATCTCTTTGTGGTTTGAGTTTCCTGTTTCCCAGTAGCTTGGACCTCATGCACAGCTCTCAGATCATCTGTTCAATGCCTGTGTAGCTTTGCAAAGGCACTTCTGCCCCCAGTAATCACAATGAAAGTCACAGCTACCATAGTTGCCTCATCAACTTCCAAGTGGCCTAGATCTAAACCACCAGAGGAGAATGTTCCTGGACCTATCTGCCTTTCTCCATCCTCTCTTTTCCTACTGAAGATATGTGTTGCCAAATCCTTTCTGCTACCTTTGTTTCTTTGTTGTTAATTTTTTTTTTCCCTTTGGTTTTTTAAGGTAGGGTCTCACTCTAGTCCAGGCTGGCCTGGAATTTACTATGTAGTCTCAGGGTGGCCTTGAACTCATGACAATCCTCCTACCTCTGCCTCCCAAGTGCTGGGATTAAAGGCGTGCACCACCACGCCCGGCCTGTTGTTAAATTTTTATTTCACTGTCTATGTGTAAAACTACAGAGGGTGAGACAGGACATGTAAGGATGTCCTTGAAAATACATTTTAAGTAAAATAATAAAATGAAAGCATGAAAATTTAGTTGTTGGGATTTGAGCATGTATTTAAGTAGAAAATTACTGGGTTATCAGTTACTTACATGTGTTTATGTTACCACTCATCATTATTAATAAAGAACATGGTATTGTATTATATTTTCTTCCATGATCAACCTGTATCTCATTAAACCACATGGAAGACACACTCACAGAGATTAAACCCTAATATTCTGACTTCTCACCCAAGGCTGAAGGCTTGTGTTGAGGAGAAATGTTTTATTACAGGGCTTTGTGTCATTTGAGGACCTGTTTGTGGACTTCACCTTAGACGAGTGGCAGAGCCTCAGTGATACTCAGAGGAAGCTCTACAGGGATGTGATGCTAGAGACCTACATGAGCCTGCTATCTGTGCGTGAGTAAATGAAATAATGTGGCCCATGCAAAAGGAGTAGTACTGTAATTGGTGCAACATAAGCTTCATTTGCATATGTGGTCTACTGTTACTGGAACAAAACTTCTCTGGCTATCGAAGCAGACAATTAAGCTTGGTGAGCTTGAGAGATGTCCTCCTGTTCTTTCTGCCCTCCTTGTTCAACCTTAGGCCTAATCAAAGGCTTCTCTCTGGGCTGGAGAAATGGCTGGGTGCGGTTAAGGAGCTTGCCCACAAAACCCAAGTTCAATTCCCCAGTACCCATGTAAAAAGCCAGATGCACAAAGTAGTATGTGCATCTGGAGTTTGCTTGCAGTGGTTAGAGGCCCTGGCACACCCATTCTCTCTCTCTCTCTCTCTCTCTCTCTCTCTCTCTCTCTCTCTCTCTC
>PVHP010029880.1:0-22678 GCA_004024765.1 Zapus hudsonius
TCCCTGGGTACCTCTTAAAATAGCAAACCTCTCTGACAGAGATATAAGTATGAAACCTCCCTGGGGTGATGGTGCATAACTATGATCCCAGTCTTGAGGCTGAGGCAGAAAGATCACCAGTTCAAGGCCAACCTGACTTACATAGTGAGACTTGTCTCTAGACAACAAGGTATGAAACTTTTTTTACCTTGACATTAGTCTTGGTTCCCATGACGCTTTCTCTCCTGGGAATTTTTGAACAGTTTGGGGGTACTGGAACCAAGGGGTAGAAGGAAACCAGGGCAGAGGGCTAGAGGTAGCTTATTTGTCCCCAAAAGAAGTGAGGTGCCCAGTGATCTTGCTTCCTTTGCCACAAAGCCAAAGCCACAAGTGCAGCACGGCGGGCAGTATTACCAAACATTGCTGGTAAGTTTTGCCAGCAGACAGCAACTCCGTGACCTTTGAATTCTCGTTGTCTCCCTTTCTCTCCCCACCCACACTTCTCCACCCGAGGACTCAAAATCTGGCTTTCTGGTAATTGGCTTCCACATTTGCTGGGTAACAGCGGCCAGCAGGTGAGGAAGCAAATATTCCCCAGGAGTCCTTGGGGCAAGGTGACAGGCAGCATCAGTACCATTTCACACCCATCACTTACCTTCCCGTAACCTGGGCTTTCCCAGGAAGCAGTATAGACCTTGACCAGTACTTGCCACCTCAGACTCACTCTGGACTCTCCACATTGCAGAGAGCAGTGCTGGCCCGCCTCCTGATACACCCCATTCTGTAGGATCCTATGCCAAGGGGTACCTAACCAGAGCCCTCTGAGCTTTTAGACCATGTTGCATGTGACCAGTATCCCTTAAATCAATGCTCTGTGCTGGCTTCCAGGGGCTGCAGCAAGTCCCCTGATTCTTATCCGTGAGATGGCCAAAAGGTCTGTAGAACTGGAGTGTGGATGGAGCCTGACCCTGTACCACCAGGAACCTTCTGGAGGAGCTAGGGAGTGTAGAAAGTGGGCAGGCTGAAGCCTGAAGGCTGTGTTCCCCTCACTACCTCATTCTAATGGAAAATTCTGAATTTTAAATTAATTTCAAAGCTGGCATTCCAGGGGATGATGTCATTGTTGATTGGTAAACTGGATGTTTCCCTATTTAGACCTATGGTATGCAAACTGGGCTCTTGCTTCTGACCATGCAAACATTATGTGTGAACGTGACCTGCTATCATGCTTTGCTAGTTTGCAGAGTATTTTAAAAACTGGAGCTAGGGTGTCTGGAGAGATGGCTCAGCCATTAAGGCACTTGCCTGCAAAGCCTAATGACCTGGGTTCAATTTCCTAGTACCCATGTAAAGCCAGATGCACAAAGTGATACATGCATCTGGAGATTCTTTGCAGTGGCTGGCGGCCCTGGTGTGCCCATTCTCTCTCTGTTTCTCTCTCTCTTTCTGGTTATAAATAAATAAATAATAAATAAATAATTGGAGCTGGGCGTGGGGGCACACATAGAATGCCAGCACTTGGAAGGATGAGGTAGAAGAATTGCCTCAAATTCAAGGCCAGCCTGGACTGAATAGTCAAGATCCTGTCTCAAAAAAATAAAAACAAAACAAGTAAATAAACCCCCAACCAGACAAGAATATCCTCCATAATCCTAACAATTGGGAGATTTGGAAGCTGGGGGTATGAATCAGTGATAGAACATCAGCCGAGCATCCAGGAAGCCCTGGGGTCCATGCCCAGCACCAGGAATTTGAAAAAGGGAGTGGGAAGAATTTCCATGTGGGAATTCTGATTTTAGCTTTTCTTGACAAATTGAGAGACATGGCAACTACTGAACCACTGGATCTGTATGCCAACATGACCCCAGTGATCAAATTGTGGGCTGCACATTCTTTTCTCTCTCGGCTTGCCAAACTCTTCACTGTTCCCAGATGTCCAATGTCCAGGAGTTCTATGCACTTACAGCGCCAGCACAGTCCTAAAAACATTTGAGTGTGAGTCAACCGGGCCAGCTAAAGGAGCCCTTCCTGTCCCAAGCAGGCCACCTGGATGATGACACATTCATGGCTGTCCTTCAAAGTCCCTGTGTGTCCATGAAGTCAGCACTGGCCCAGCCTGGGCCTCGGCCTTCTGCAGCCTCTCAGAAAGGAGAAGTGGAACTCCCCCAGGTCTTTAGAAAGTGGAGAAAGAAAGGGGAAGAAAAGTCCTCGGCAAGAGATGGGAAGGGCACACGTGAGCTCCGGGTTTCTAGTTCAGAAGATGCCCAGCACAGGTCATGTGCCTAGTGCGGGGTTTCTGGGGGAAAGTCACAGTGCCACAGCAGACAGCAGGGGTGGGGAGAAGAATCCCTGCCGGGAAGGAAGCCTGCCCACAAAAAGGCCCTAATAGGGTCAGCTGCAACAAGAAAAAAGCTGGGCCCTAATTCTTAAGGTTGTGAAAGGAAAATGAATTGTGTTCAATGCATGCGGCATCTGGACTGATGTGCTCTGCCCATTTTTGGAAGGGTCGGGGAGAGCTGGACAGACTATTAGGTCCCAAATCCAGGTCCTATGGGGAACTGAGAAGACAGCTCCTTCTTCTCACACACCAGATCTATGGTTAAGAGTCCAGATTTGACATTGGAAGAAAGCAAGTGTTCAGTGTTGTGGCTGTCACCCCAGGCTCTGAGCCACACCCTGGGGCATGCATGCAGTGACTTCCCTGGCTACAGACCTGTGATGGATATGGACTCCTCCCATGAGTAGGTCACAAGGAAGTCAGGTCGCCATAGCCTGGGGAGAGATTTTTCAGGCCTCTGTAGGGTTTAATGCTTACCACAACCCAACACTGGCATCATTTCAGAGTAAAAGAGACACTTGAGGAGAGGTCAAACGAGGTCAAATAATCCAGAACCACTAGCCAGCAGGTTCGGACATGCTGATGCCAGCTCCTCCTTCCCCACCATCTTGACATCCTGCCCTTTCCATGAGAGCAGCAGTAGATGGCTGTCTGAGGAATCAAGAGGGGTGCCTGCATTGCCCCTCCCCCACCGCTGCAGCCTCGGAGGCCCTTTTTGGGCCACACCTGTGGGTAATATTTTGACTGGCAGGCCAGCAGGTGTGCGGCCTGGGGAACCTTCCAGGAGCTGGTGGGGATCAGAGGGGGAAATAGAACACACTGGTTCCAATGTCAGATGCCCAAACTGAGGACAAACTCGAGTTACCTGAGCCACTAAGGTTCTCAGATGTCACCCTCACATGTGCTCTTCATGAGTCTCTAAGGGAAGTGGAGACACAGACACCCATGGAGAAGTCACTGCAGACCTGAGCTACCTGTTGCCTTGGACTTGAGGCACTGCTTTTGTGTTACTCAAATTCCCAGCATGGAGCCTGACACATAGCATCCTGTGGACTAGGCTGGAGCAGGTGGCTAGGGAGTTGTGAAAGTGGGAGATTACGAGACCATCACCTCACCAGGTGGCCTCTTGCATGGTACCTTCTTCAGAACGACCTGCTTAGCATCTAGAAAGCACAAGGCAGCGAGGGATCTCAGAGGAGATCATACTGAAGGAATTTCGGGAAGAAAATCAGGAAGACGCCTAGAAAGAAGACTGAAGATTGTTGGAAAAGAAGCCCAGCTTCCAAATTGATTTTTCAAGCAATCCATGGGAAGAAGGGACGTGGGCAGGTGCACGCACAGAGCTTGAAGCAGGTGCACGTGAATGCTTGAAGCTAAGAAGAAAATCAACGCCTCAACCCCAGAGCATGGTTTCCCGAATGCACACAGAATAAAAGAGGGAAAATGCCTTCCCAACTTGCTTTTTTAAAAAAACAAAATATTTATTTAGGAAAAGTACTCCTCCCCTGCCCTCCTTCCTCTGTGCTCTGGGATGTGGGCATCATATGTGACATTTTTCAGGCCTGGTTTTTCCACCCACATGGAGTCCAGAACACTGTGGTTTGCTCTTCTCCTCACGTCCTTCCAGCCTCTACAGTCTTTGCGTTCAATTCTTGTCCTGGCCTCTGAGTCCCCAGATGGAGGGACCCGGACAACCTGGCTGTGTGTCCTTCCCCAGGGACAGATGGGTGCGTGGCTCTGCATCTTCTGCTTCTCAGGAAGCTCAGGGCTGGAAGCGAGGGGAGCTGACCTGGGGCTGGTGGAAGGCATGGGCACTGTACACCACCTCAGGGGGTGACGGGGTGCCGCTGGCCAGGATGGAGCACAGGGGCTCGTGGCTGCTCAGCACCGTCGTGAAGTACTTCAGCTCCTCGGTGAGCTGCTTGATCTCCTTGCGCAGAGCCGCGTTCTGCTTCTCCAGGTCTTCACTCTCCTGTGAGGGGACAATGGGCATGAGTGATCACTGTCTGGCAGGGCAGGGAGGGCCATGGTGAGGCCATGGACAAGGGCATCAGAGAATGTTTGTGTCTATGTGTGCATATGTACACATATTTGGATGTATATGTGAATAAACTTATATGTGTGTGCATAAATACCAGGATGAACCATATGAAAGTGCTGACATCCATCTGTTTTGACATATAAAAACATCAACTTTAGCTGGGCATGGTGGCGCATGGCTTTAATCCCAGCACTCGGGAGGCAGAGGTAGGAGGATCGCCATGAGTTCCAGGCCAGCCTGAGACTACATACTGAATTTCAGGTCAGCCTGGGCTAGTTTGGTTTTCAAAAAATAAAAAATAAAAACCCATCAATTTTATATAGTTTAACCCCTCAGTCCCTCTTCTATTGCTATAATAAAATATTGGGGGCTGAATAGTCTATAAGGAGCAGAGGCTTACTCAGCTCATAGATAGTTCTGGAAGTTTAAGGCCATACTGTCAGCATCTGCTTGTCTGAGGACCACGCGCTGTCCCATGCATGGTGGGAAAATGGACAAGCAAATGGGCAAGTGTGAACAAGTGTGAAAAAGGGGCTCATATGGAAGAGAGGGGGTTGTGCTCATTTCTCTTTACAGCAACCTATTTTTGTGACCAGTCCCTCAAAAATGAGAAAGGTGATCTAGACATAGTGACACGGGCCTGTTGTCCCAGCACTTGTCAAGCTGAAGCAGAGGGATGGGGAGGCTGAGGCCAGCCTGAGCTAAAAAGGAAGGGAATCAGGGGCTGGGGAGGTGGAGTGGGGGGGGAAGAGAGTCATGAGCACCACTCCACCCCCAGCACTCGGGAAGATGTCAGACACCTGGGGCTGAGTCAGTGGCTCAGTGGGGTAAGAGACTACTCTGCAAACATGAGGGCCTGAGAGTACCCAGGAAAGCCCAAGACAGTCTGACTTTGATCCCCAGCCACTTAAAAAGCTGGGAGTGGCCATACACACTTGTAACCCTGTCTTTTGTTGGGCTCACTGGTCAGCCAGTTTGACTGAAAAAAAAAGGTAGCTCCTAGTTCAGTGAGAGACTTTGTATCAAGGAAACAAATGGAAGACAGTGTTCCCACACGTATGCGTATGGGGTGCATGCATCTGTACACACATGCATATACCACACCATACTACACATGTGTGTGCATGTGCACACACATACACACAAAGCCAGGCATGGCCACTCATGCCTGAACCCCAGTGCTGAGGTGGGCAGAGACAGGAAAATCACCTGGACTTGCTGGTCTAACCAAAAACCAGTGAGCTCCATGCTCAGAGAGAGACTCTGTCTCAAGGAAACAAGGTGAAAGAATAACGGAGGAGGACATTAGTCATTCTCTTCTTGCCTCCACAGGCATGTGCATGCACACACACTCAGTAAAGAAAGAAATAAACAAAAATAAATTTTGATAAGAAGAAATGAAATATAGTGAAACCCCTCTAACCCTGTACCTAAATAAATAAATAAACAAATAGGATTGTCTGGGAGGTCATGTGGAAGGGACTTGAGGAAGAGAATCAGGAAAATGCCTAGAGGGAGGCTTGAAAGATCTCACTCTAGCCCAGGCTGACTTGGAATTCACTATGTAGTCTCAGGATGGTCTTGATCTCATGGTGATCCTCCTACCTCTGCCTCCAAAGTGCTGAGATTAAAGGTGTGTGCCACCACACCCAGCAGGTTGAAGATTCTTTGAAAAAAAGGGGGGGCAGTTTCCCAAATAGATGAACAAACCATGGGAAGAGATATTAGCTATTAGATATAAATGGCTGGGATAGCTCAGTGGTAGGGCACTAGTCTAACGTGCACGAGGACCTACGTTTAATCTACAGTACTGCAAAGAAAGAAGGAAAAAAAGAAGAAAGTAAAGAAAAAGTCAGTTATCCCTCTTAATTGCCTTCTAATTTCTTTTTAAAAATATTTTATTGCTGGAGAGATGGCTGAGCGGTTAAGGCACTTGCCTCCAGTGCCTAAGGCCCTGGGTTCAATTCCCCAGGACCCACATAAGCCAGACCCACAAGGTGGTGGCCCTGGTGTTCTCTCTCTCTCTCTCTCTCTCTCTCTCTCTCTCTCTCTCTCTCTCTCTCTCTCTAATAAATAAAATATTTTATATAGTGTGAGACCCTACCCTCTCCCACAAAAGATAAGACACAGCAGTTACCCTCAAGTGGCTCACAGGACAGCCACCCGATGGGGCTGTGCAGGGAGAGGAGTGTGAGTCAAGGGCTGGACGCACGGAAGCTGCTGTGAGAGCTCAGAAGGTGTCATCAGGAGTTTATGCTCAGTGTGTGATTGGACTACGAGGAGCTCTCCAGATAGAAAAGTGTAGACGTGTTTTAAGCAGATGGAACAGCACCCAAAAAGCAGCAGTGTGGAGCTTCCAACCAGCTCTGGTGGCCTAGGACAGAAGCTGGAGAGATACCACACAGCCATAAAGAGATCAGAATCTTCCAGGTCTCCAAGCACCTCCTCCACTGAGGTAGTCGTGGTTCCTGGGCTTGTAGCAAGCAAGAGCCACTTCTTTGAGAAGGGACTGGCAAACCAGAGCCGCCTGGAACCAGCCTCCAGCCAGAAGGAGAACTCGGTGCTGTCGGGAATTGTATCATCGAGGCTCAAGCTGTGGAACAGCAGGATCCCGAAGTCTGGAGACAAGTCCTCTGAGGTATGACAAGCCTTGACAAGACAGACCTGCAGGTCGGAATCCTCAAGGGCCCTTCCTCGTGCCAAGCCTCTGTCCCCAAAGCAGTGTCCATCTCTCTCATTTCCCCTCAGTCCCTCTCTGTATCAGTCTTGTTAGGAATCCTGGGCACCAGGAACATCTGTTCCTTCCTAGCCCATCCTGGAATGGGGGACATATATGTCCTGGCACCTTGTACTGATGCAGGTATGGTATAATCTGGCACCAGTGAAGCCCAGACCCAATACTGGGACATATAAGCACCAAGTCACTATGCCCTGCTCAAGATGACCTTCCTTCCTGCTCACTTCCAAGGTCAGAGTGGGCATTCCATCAATTCCCAGCTCACTGTGTCTCCTGCTTCCAGTGGGTGCTATCTAAGCCAGTGATGTCCCCTCACGGAGACCTGGACCCACCCACCTTGGGCCCTGGAGCCAGTTCAGGCCAGACTGGGAAGGAGTTGTAGTTGTCACCCATATCCCCATCTTAAACACTCCCTCCTTCCCTCCCTCCCTCCCTGTCCTGCTGCTCTGGCCAGGACAGTGTATTTTGTTTCACCATTTATCCTGTCCTCACTCAGAAAGAAAATAAAAAATAAAAAATAAAAAAATATATATATATATATATATTTTATTTATTTATGAGAGTGGTAGAGAGAAAGTTTATAAGGAGCTGTGATGGTTAGGTTTTGTTGTCAACTTGATCTTTTTAATTATCTTGTGTGGGTCTCTGAGGATGTTTACAGGAAGGCAGCCTCTCAGCAAGGGGCAGGATGTAAAGAAGCTCAAAGAAGCTGGAAGTAAACATTCTTTCCTGTGTGGGCAGTGCAGGAAGGAAATTCCAGAGACTCAGGAAGTCATTAAGTCTGGGATAGAGTTGCAAGACCCCACCCTAAGCCTATATAAAGGAGAAGTTCCCCTTGGCCCCCTGCCTGTTCCCTGTTGTGTGTGTGTGGTGTAGGTGATGGGTTTTTCTCTCTGCTCAGACCTGTGAAAGAGGGCCAGCCTGTTTCGCTGTTACGGAACTTCCCTTCAATCTGTAGTTTCAATAAATACGTTCTTCCCCCAAATTGTGCCTGGTTTGAAGATTCATCCCAGTGGCGTGTGGCTGACTGAGACAGGAGCAGAGGCTTACTCAGCTCATAGATAGTTCTGGAGGTTTAAGGCCATACTGTCAGCATCTGCTTGTCTGAGGAACATGTGATGTCCCATGCATGGTGGGAAAATGGACAAGGAAATGGGCAAGTGTGAACAAGTGTGAAAGAGGGGCTCATGTGAAAGAGAGGGGGCTGTGCTCACTTCTCTTTACAGCAACCTATTTTTGTGACCAGTCCCTCAAAACTGAGAAAGGTGATCTAGACATAGTGACACGGGCCTGTTGTCCCAGCACTTGTCAAGCTGAAGCAGAGGGATGGGGAGGCTGAGGCCACCCTGAGCTAAAAAGGAAGGGAATTAGGGGCTGGGGAGGTGGCTTCTGGGGGAGAAATGGGCACACCAGGGCCTCCTTTCCAGACACATGTGCCACCTGGTGCACCTGGCTTTACGTGGGCACTAGGGAATTGAACCCTGGGTCCTTGGGCTTTGCAGGCCTTCACCACTGAGACATCTCTCCAGCCCCACCTTTTACCTTCTTGAAGGCACTGTTACCCCTCAACATGGGTGTTCATTGAGGACAAACCATAGCAAATCTTGCCTCTGTGTGTGTGTGTGTGTGTGTGTGTGTGTGTGTGTGTGTGTGTGCAAGCATGCCTATGTGTGTGTCTGTGGATTGAGCATGTCAAGTATTTTATGCCAAGGGAAACTGGCTGGCAGGCAGGATCCTGAGAGAATGGAAAGCTGCTTATGAGAACATCTTAATCCAATTTCACTTCTTTTCCTCCAGCACCATGTGTTCGCCATATGTGCCTAGTGTTTGCATTTACTCTTACAAATATTGTCTACTTCACCCAGGTTCTAGAACACTTGGGCCTTTATAAATATTAGAAGGTCAAAGATGGTCAGAATGTTCTGTCCTACTCAAGAGTGGGTTTTGTAGTTCAGGGTCCCTCGTTCTTCTCAGAGCATATGCTCCAAACCATTCCTGAACCCTTAGTACCCAGTATAAACTTTATAAACAAACACGTATGTTATGTATATACATACATATCTATGATAAAGTATAAATTGGGCATAGTAAGAGATCAACAATAAATTATTTATAACAATATACTATAATCAAAGTCATTTACAACTTATGAGTTGTCTGTTTCTGGAAATTTCCACTTAATATTTTCAGACCACAGTTCATGATGGATAACTAAAACTGAGAAAAGTGAAAACTTGAAGAAGTTAGAATTATATATTCTCAGAGTGTCTGAAGCCTGGGTAGAAACACGGACTCTTTTGTCCAGATATGTTTTTTTTAAAAAAAAAAAAAAGCTTTGTTTTTACCCTTCCAGAAATCCAGAAGTTGGAACTTGATAGGTTTGAGATGGGGGGGTGGATTTGGGAATTGAGTTTGGGATTTGGGGAGAAACTGGGAACCTGGGCTTTTAACGGGTATTCCAGGTAATTTTGAAAACACTGGTTAAATCTTATAGTAAGTTGTCTTAATTATTCAAGCACTTATTAAGCGCCTGGCTCATCAAATGAGCTTACAGGTTTGTTGACTGACTGATAACACCAAGCGTTGGCATGAGGCTGTTGACTCAGAAACAGTGGTGGTTAGCAGCTGTCTGATAGCTTGACATTTAAAAATTGCCCTAAATAATCCATCAGGAGTATGAGCTACAGACTGAGAGGAGGAGATGGTATTTGTCAGTTACGCTGTCAATCACCTGAACCCAGTACCCTAGGGGTTTCTTTTTTAACTAGTGGAGGGCCACATGACCTTGGCCTTGCTCATCAAGCCATCTTCCATTTCTTCTGAAGGTCTGATTAAAAATGTGCTCAGCCTCACTCTGACTTCTAATGAACACACACTGAGCTAACAAATGTGCCTGGTTGGTGCTAAGCAAAGCCCCATCTTTGGAGTGGGCAGAGAGACCGTGGGCACTTGGATGGCAGGAGTCAGTTCCTGACTGCTGCTCCTTCGAGCTGTGGCACAGCCCAGGGAGAGGCCATTTCCCCCTTTTACTGAAAGGTAAGATAAAGCATGGCTGGGGTGTTGCCAAGACGGGAACTGGGGACTGGAGTCCGAGCCCTTTTCTCCAACCCTTTTCCTCGCCGCCCCCTGAGAGTTTCCACTGGTGATACAGCATTTACTGTAAGTTCCGTGCCCAGAAGGGCCTGGGCAAACCCCAAGGCAGCAAGAAGGGAGGGTTCTGACCTTCTCCCCGCCTTTCGGGAAGTGACAGCAGAGCCTTCTTCCCCTGCAGGCTCTGCTGAGCTCTCCCCAGCTTTCTTCCTCGGCATCCACCTCCCCCAAGAGCCTGCAGATCCTGGGAGCTCTGGAGTCAGAGCAGGCTTGCATAACCAGCACTTGCCATCTCTAACCAGAAGCAACCACGTGACAAGAAAGCCAGTGTGCTTCCTGTGAGAAAGCTGAGACAAGCCGGGTTTTGCAGCCAGCCTGCCACTCGCCAGAGAAAGGGCTCCTCGCTGGCAGAGGAGGTGGCCGATCTGGGCTCATCCTCTAACTCTCCTTGGGGAAGCCTGTATCCAGAGGGAAACCACCCACACCCTTCATCTCCCAATGAGGACTGGAGGTGGGAGAGACTTGAGGGAAGGGGTGTGGGGAGGAGATTTCAGTTCTACCATGGAGGCTTTTTACACAGTTGCTGCCTCTTGGTGTCCATGTAACCTGCCCCCCACTTTCCAGAACTTACTCAGGCTCCTCACCATAACCCTCTGAGATGGACACAGAAAGCCAGCTGCTGCCATAATGTCCACTCTACAGACGAGGTCACCTCTGGCCCTTTCTGAAGTGACCACAGGCTCATGGCAGCGGTGCTAGGAGAAATTGCTGTAGAAATTTTGAGTGGTAGGTCCAGGCCTCTGGTCAGGAAGGGCCAGCAGGGCTTTGCTTGGACTCTGTCAGCCTCTCCTAAACTGGATACCTAGATGTAGGAGTGAGCCAGGGTCTCCAGGGAGCATTGAGGGATCCTCGGCTTCCATGATCTTCCTGGGAACAGTGGGCTCTTGGTTCTGGTGATTCTTACAATAAAACGATGTAAGTGCCAAGTTGACCGTGACGTTCTTCCAGCCACCAGCTGGACATCCACCTCCTGCTTTGAGCTAGAGCCCTCCTATCTTTGGATGAGATCTGGCTTGGCATCAGACCTTCCTCCAATACAGAGCCAGAGCCTGGGTGGGTGACAGAGTGGGCTCCATCAGTGGTCCAGGCTAGGTGGCCCTTGAGCCCCTAGTGACTGAGCCAAAACAAGGGTCCCTAGCCTTAGCCACAGATTGGGGTCCGCTAGTGAGCATTGGTAATGCTAGTGCCTTGCTCTGATGGAGTAGGTCTGGGGTGAGCTTGGGCATTGGGTTGTTCAAGAATCTCAAGGGGTTCTAACTGGTAGCTGATGTTGACAGCCACTGGGTTAGGGGACATACAGGCTCCTTTCAACTCAATATTTCAGATTCCACATTGGCTACCTGGATGTATCAGCAGACTAGAGCCTCTAGCCCTCCACTTATTGAAAAAGGTTGTGTGTGTGTGTGTGTGTGTGTGTGTGTGTGTGTGTGTACTTGTACACACACACAACACACATGTTTGGGGTAGAGAATTATAGTAATATAAAAATATAAGGTATGAGATCTGGGGAGATTGCTCAGTGGTTATAGGCACTTGATTGCAAAGCCTGCCATCTGGGTTTGATTCCTCAGTACCCACATAAAGCCAGATGAACAAAGTGGCATATGCATCTGGAATTCATTTGCCATGGCAGGAGTACCTGCCACTCTCTCATTGCAAATAAAAAAATAACATATTTTAAAAAGAATATAAGATATAAGAAAACATATATTGATATAAGTAGATGCCAACTTTGTAAAAGAAGAGTTTGGCACAGTTCATTAATAATCAACACTTATTAGATACTGTCATACACCAATCACTCTTTTTTTCCTATTTTTAAAATTTTTTACTGGACTGGAGAGATGGCTCAGAGGTTAAGGTGCTTGCCTGAAAATCCTAATAACCCATGTTCAATTCCCCAGAACCCACGTAAAACCAGATGCAAAAGTGGCACATGCATCTGGAATCGTTTGCAGCGGTCCAGGTGCACCCATTCTCTCATCTGTCTCTCTTTTTTCTCTTTCTCTGCTTGCAAATAGATAAAAAATATTTTTAATTACTTTATTTATTTGCAAGCAGAGAGAGATAGGAGACAGAAAAAAAGCCAATCACTCTTTTGAAGTATTTTGTAGCTATCATCATGTTTAATCTTTGTAACAAACACCCTCGGTACCCCATGATATCCCTTCTCTTGCAAAAGAAGGAAGACTGAGACCGAGGAAAGTTAAGTAAGTTGTTTGGGGTCCCACAGCTTCCCAGAACTGCATCAAGAGCTGAATGCGGGCCACCTGTCTGGCTTCTGATTCTGCACCCTTGCTCCCCTCCTGCCTTTTCAACCCCATAAGGTTTGGTGATTCTCTTCTACCTTAAGACCTATCAGCTTTCCAGTGCTGTCTTCCCTTTTCCCACCTCATGCAAATCTCAACACTAGTGTTACAGCTCTCTCTCTCTCTCTCTCTCTCTCTCTCTCTCTCTCTCTCTCTCTCTCCCTCCCTCTCTCTCTCTCTCCCTCCCTCCCTCCCTCCTCTCTCCTGTTGGAACACTCTTATCAAGAGCCGGAAGCAGTTTAGAGTGGAGTGATAAAAGAAGGAGCCATGGGAACATTCTGGGAAATCCCCTGTTGGAGAGGCTGAAGAGGGGATCACTCAGCTCCTTGAGTGATGGGGAACCCCCAGGCTAGTCCCTCAGCCCCAGGGACTCAGCTGGGAGGAAGGCTAGAACCATCTGGCATCTCCATGCTGGCTCTGGCCGTGCACAGCAGGGACTCTGTCTCCTCCCTACCTGCTCTGGTACCTTGACCTTGCATTGTCTAATTACCAAATCCAGAGTGTGAGAATAGTCCTGTGTGTCCTCAACAGAGAGTACAGGCATTTATTGACAGGGCGACCTTTTAACTCACGCCCACACCTGGATCAGTGAGAATGACATTAGAAGTTGGTCTCACTCAGCTGTGTGTATGCCTGTATCCATCAGTTCCCACCAGCCACCTAACACCAAACATACACAGCAGACGGAGCCCAGGATTCCTAGAGAGGGCATTCCATGCTCCCCAAGACGGACGATCTAGCCCGACCTCTTGCCAGTGTCACTCATCCTGAGGAGAATTGTCGCACATTCCAGTTCTGGAGGAATCCTCACACTCAGGACTTCGATCTGCAGCTCCAGGTCATCAGCAGCTGTTTAACCGCACTGACTAGATGGCCTCAGTCCCCATCTAGTCGCACAGCAGGAAGGCTGTCACCTGCTGCTCAGCTTTCAAGACAATGATTTCAAGAGCCTAAACGTGAAAGCACTGGAGGTTGGCTCACTCAGCATCCATCCCAAATGCCTTCTCCTTTGCTTTCCTAGGGAGACTCAAATAACCAGCTTCTTTTGCAGCTAGAGGGGGCGTATGTGACAGAACTGGGCCAGTCACATATAAGCAGAAGTACGGAGCAAGAAAGCAGAGTCTCTCTCTCTCTCTCTCTCTCTCTCTCTCTCTCTCTCTCTCTCTCTCTCTCTCTCTCTCTCTCTCTCTCTCTCTCTCTCTCTCTGTCTCTCGGTAGGGTCTTGTTCTAGCCCAGGTTGACCTGGAATTTACTATGTTGTCCCAGGGTGGCCTCAGACTCATAGCGATCTCCCTACCTCTGCCTCCCGAGTGCTGGGATTAAAGGCTTCAAAAGCAGAGTCTCTTGGCAAGGACAAAAGCCACCTTCCTTCATTCAACACAGAGTGGTGCCTGCCAGTTCAGCAGCCATATTGCAGCCGCACTGAGGGTAGCTGCACAGAGGAGTTTGTTCTGGCACTAGCCTGGTCTCTCTACTTCTGGATGTCATGGTATGTAAGAAAAATAAGCTATGTCTTGCTGACGCCTCCATTTGATGGTTTGTCTATTGTCACTGAATGTAATCCTGACAGGTAAGCAACTCAAATTAGGCAGGTACCACCAGCAAGCCCAATTTTGGAAGCAATTAGCCATCATCACTAATGTACAGGTTTGAAGTACTCTTCTTGCTGTAAACCACCAGCAGAAATTTTGTGTGTATATACTCACAGTTTCCCCACACTCACTTCAAGTATCCCACTGCATCCCCCGAGAACTTCATATCACTGCTCCCAATTCCCATCTTGGCTGCATACCTCAGCCATCTAGAGAACAGTCCTCAGCTCAGGACTCCAACCCAGGTCCCCAGGATTCCAATTTCATTGTGCTAGGTGGATCACAGAGATTAAGATTTTAAAAATACTTCCCAGGTGAGCCCAGTGAAACACTACAAATTGAAAATTATATCCACTGCAGAGCTTCTTAAAAGTTATATAGGGCTGGAGAGATGGCTCAGCGGTTAAGGCACTTGCCTCCAGTGCCTAAGGCCCCGGGCTCAGTTCCCCAGGTCCCATATAAGCCAGACCCACAAGGTGGTGGCCCTGGTGTTCTCTCTCTCTCTCTCTCTCTCTCTCTCTCTCTCTCTCTCTCTCTCTCAACTTGAAAATGAATAAATAAAATATTTTTTAAAAAGTAATATAGGATGAACTCCAGGTCAGCCTGGGCAAGACACTATGGAAAAACCAAACAAACAAACAAACAAAAAGTAATATAGGAGCTGGAGAAATGTCTCAGCAGTTAAGATGCTTGCTTATAAAGCCTGGTGGCCCTGGTTCATTTCCCCAAACACATAAGCCAGATGTACAAAGTGGCACATGCATCTGGCGTTTGTTTGCAGAGGCAGGAGGCCCTGGTGTGCCCAATCTCTCTCTCTCTCAAATAAAAAAAATATTTTTAAAGGAATGTAAAAGTATAAATATATAATCTTTAATTTTATTAAATTTGTTTCATATATTTTAGCTTAAATGCATAGTTTATCATAGCCAAAACAAAGAATTTTAAGAGTGGGGAAATTTTTCTTTCTTTATTTTTTTTATTGTCCATAATGAGTTACAATATTTAGTGGGCAA
Organism: Zapus hudsonius; assembly: GCA_004024765.1. Lineage (NCBI taxonomy): Eukaryota > Metazoa > Chordata > Mammalia > Rodentia > Dipodidae > Zapus > Zapus hudsonius. Next base: position 15,160 of record PVHP010029880.1, read on the forward strand.
ACAATGAGTTGTTATCCCCAATTCCCCGCTGCCCTCCCCTCCCCCCTCCACTGGATAACCTCCTCCATGGGTCGTCTGGATCAGTCCTTGTGATAGGGGACCATGGATAGCCTAGTATTCAGCCAGGTTCTCCTGGCCATGCCTCTGGATAATCTCCCCCACCACGGCTCTCACAATCTTTCTGCCCCCTCTTCCATACAGTTCCCTGAGTCGTGGTGGATGTAGAGTGGGGAAATTTTTCTAAGTTAAATGATTTTCTTTAAAAAAAATACCTATTTAAGCATTTTGCTCTTTGTGAGAACAGTGCTCATCACTGTTCATTTCTATGATGGAAGGGAAGAGGTGGGAGACCTATCCTGATTGAAACTTGATTAAATTAGTTCCTTTTGGATTTGGAGCTCCATGAAGGAAGGAGCTACCGTAGTTTGCATGGAGTTGGCCTTGGTGACAAAATGCAGTGCTGGTGACAATAAAAATCATGTTGCTTGATTACTAAATTAGAACCTGTAATAATTTACCAAAATCTGACACATGCCTATGAAAGCATCTTCCAGGTATCCGTGTGACACCCAGGAAGCTCCTTAAGGAGTGCCTAACCCAATATTCAAGCACTTCCACAGTTTCTACTTGGCACCTTGGGATAGTCACAAAGGAATTGGAGAAGCTCTTAAAAAAAAGGGGGGGGCTCAGCCATGGGTTGGGAATAGCTGAATCATACCACTTCCACATTCTGCATGTAATTTCTCTACCTTGGACTTGACCTTCCCATGCAGACCAAACCACAGAGACTCAAGAAGATGTGATGAAAACCCTTTACAGTGAAACAGCTGGTGTTCTTCAAATTTCCATCAACACCCAGATAAGAGAACATATGTGATCACAGATGACAAAATGCCAGAGTCACGGTTCAAACAAGCCCAAGGCAGATGTCTACGTCTACCTTTCTTCCCAACGAAGAAAAGATCTATTGCTTTGTTCTTACATTCAAGCTCATAGTTCTATTGCTTCCCATTTTGTGATCGAAATTTAAATTCCGAAAAATCTTCTGCCAGGAGTAGAATGACTTTTGTATTCCCAGCCCTCACCAAATACAACTCCTGCTCCTACAGCACAATTGCTTTATCACTGACCCTCACCCCATCCATGTCTGCGGCTCAGGAGGGGTTTCTGATGTTGCCTTTGGTCCTGAGACTCTGCTGTGAGCCCACCTCTCCCCAGATCCTCCCAGCCTCCTCTATGTTCACACCTGATCTGCAACACCAGGGCCTCAGGAAGGCCTTCCCTGATCACTGTCCCATGCCTGTCCCTAAAGTCACTTAAAAAATATTATTTGTGTGCCTGTGCAATAGTGCTCATGTGGAGGTCAGAGGACAACCTCAGGGTGTCTGTGTTCATCTTCTTTGAGACAGGTTCTTTTGCTACTCTAAACCAGTCTAGCTGTCTTGCAAGCTTCAGGATCTCCTGGCTCTCCCTCCCATGGTCGTAGGTGTATGGGGAACACAGGTGCGTGTACCACTTTATGTGGATGCTGGGGAATCAAACCTAGGCTGGCAAGTGCCACTGAGCTCTCTCCAAGTTCCTCAAGTCACTTTCAACATTGCACCATTCACTTTCCTCAAAGCACCTGTCACACTGTGTAATTAGTGTGCTCACATATTCATCTGTATTCCAGACTCAAAATGGAATGGAAGCTCCATGAACCCAGAGTCTGTTTCTGCTCTCTCAGTCCTGCTGAGGGAGGCTTGCAAGTGCAGATGCTCCTGGAGCATTTCTTCTGGTAGAAGCTGCTGTGATAACCTACTACTGAAACTCCTCACCCTCTCCAGGAATGGTAAGGCATATTTTCCCCACGGTTGCTTACTCGGAAAATATTTCAGTTATAGAGTCCTTGGTTGCTGGAAAATGCCTTCTGTCTCCCTCCTTGGCTTTGAACTTTATTATATCTTTGAGTTTTAATAAGTATGCAGGTCACCTTCCTTGGTTATCTTAAGTCTAGGGTGACCAGGTGTCGCCTGGGATGGTCCCAGGTCATACCCATTGTCCTGGTTTAATATTTACTAGTGTCTTCTCTCAGTCCCAAAAGTGAAATTGTAAGCTCTCAAAATTCTAGTGAATCATAACTTCCCATCAGTTTCCTCCAGAGTTCCCTTAATTATCTACTTGACCACTTTCTTTTTTAAAAATATAAATATAGGGCCAAGGAGATAGCTTAGTACCAGAGTTCGCTCCTCCCCAGAACCCATGTATTAAAGCTAGAAGTCATGTTGAAATGGTGAATGCCTTTACTCTCCCACACTGGGGAGGCTGAGGTAGGAGGATTGCCTTGAATTTGTGGTCAGCCTGGGTCTACTGACTAAGTTCCAGGTCAGCCTAAGCTAGGGGAAGACCCTACATTGAAACAATAACAGAAACCAAAGCTGGAACCTTGGCTTCACTAATCCCAGCATGCTGATGGCAAGATGGGAGGAGACAGAACTTTCCAGAAGCTTGTACTGAGCAAAGCAAAGAACAGCTGCAAAGCCAGCTAGAGAGATCCTGCCTCAACCGAGGTAGAAGGTTAGCACTGAAAGTTTTCCTCTGACCTCTGGATGCAGGCCATGGCGTGTGTACATGGTGCCTGCCTGCACTCTATCACACACCCATGAACGTTACACATACTTGTATACACACAAATGATTTTTAATTTAAAAAAATTAAAAACAAGCCAGGTGTGGTGGGGCACATCTTGAATCCCAGCACTTGGGAGGCAGAGGTAGGAGGATCGCCATGAGTTTGAGGCCACCCTGAGACTACATAGTGAATTCCAGTTCATCCTGGGCTACAGTGAGACCCTATTTTGAAGAAAAAAAAATTAAAACTAGAAACCATTCACTATAAATATACTAAAGAGATTTCAAAATTAAAAGCATCTGTAATCCTAGCCTCCTAACACACTTGTCATTGCTTCTTACTATCTTCTTGTCCTTTTTGTTTGGTAGTGTTTCTTTCCAGGTAGGGTCACACTCTAGCCCAGTTTGACCTGGAACTCACTCTGTAGTCCCAGGCTGGCCTCGAACTCATAGTGATCCTCCTACCTCTGCCTCTAAAGTGCTGGGACTAAAGGCGTGAGTCATACGCCCAACTCTTCTTGTCCTTTTAAATAATTTGTCTTTTCATAAAATCTCAACTCTACAAATACAATTTGTAGTTTTCTTTCTGTTCTAACTTTGTCACAGTCATATTATTGTCACTACAAGAATTATATTCTATGGTCATTTAATCAAACTGATGATCCAGGATTTATTTAAGATGGTCTTCGGATGTTAGGCATTTTGGTTGTTATCAAAATGTCACTGTTATAAATCACTAGAAATAAATACCTTGATGCATACTGGGCTTTATCTGCATTTAGTTTTTCCTAGGATAAATTCCACACCGAGGGATTCACATGGTGATTCCTGTTTGCAGTATGGATCGTTATAAGAGGGCTGTGTAACCAGCAGTGAGTGCATGCGCCCAAATTAGTACAAGTTGTGATTTTATTTTTATTGTCCATAATGAGTTACATTGTTTAGTGGGCCAACAATGAGTTGTTATCCCCAATTCCTCATTGCCCCCCTTCCCCATCCCCAGTCAGCTGGATATCCTCCTCTGTGGGCCATCTGGATCAGTCTTTGTGGTAGGGGACTATGGATAGCCTAGTACTCAGCCTGGTTCTCCTGGCCCAAGTGTGTTGTTACTGAGGGGTGCCATGCCTCTGATATTCTCCCCCACCACGTCTTTCACAATCTTTCCGCCCCCTCTTCCACTCAGTTCCCTGAGTCGTGGTGGGTGAGTATTAAGGCTGCTTTAATGTTGTGAGCTTAGGGGTTTTTGTGTCGAGAATCGTTGGTTTCTGTCTCACTGGCTTATTCTGTGTTGATTGAATGGCTGTGGCTGTGGGTCCCTTGTTCATCCCGTCATTCTCTGCAGAGTTCCATATGGATCCTCCACGATATGACTGTGGTGGCTCATCTCTTGCCAGGATCTCAGCTTTCTGCCTGTGGTCGGTTGGTAGGGTTATATGGGCCACAGCTCTCTCGCTGCACCCTTTACAGAGAGAGTCCTGGCGAGGCTGCTACTCGTCCGCCATCATGCTCCGCCTCCCAAGTTGTGATTTTACCTGACACACTTTTAAAATAATTTTTACCAACTTTTTTTCTTGAATCTAGGACTTTATTTTTATGAGAGAAGAGGGATGAGGGGGAGAGAGAGAGCCAGGGGAGAGTCAGAGAGGAAGAGTGAGGGGATGGACAAGGGAGGGGAGGGGAAGGGAAGAGGGGAAGGGAAAGAAGAGAGGAGAAGAGAGGAGTGGGCAGGGGCACATACCAGGGAAAGAACCAGAAAGTCAAAAGCTTGCCAACAAGTTTTATGAAGGTTTCTTAATTTCGTTTTAATGTTATGAGTTATCAGTTACTAAGGAAGAAGGAAGACTTTCTTATATGTCTGTCTCAGTCAATCAGGGGTGATGTTTTTTTTCATCCAGGGGACATTTGGCAAGTTCTAGAAGTATTTTGGGGTGTGATAACTAAGGGAGGGTATTTTACGGGCATCGATTAGGTAGGTTTTTACATTTTCCAGAACACAGGACAATCACACAGAATTATCATACTAGCTGGGCCTGGTGGCACAGGCCTATTATCCCCTAAAATCTTTTTGGGGAGTCAAAGATGGAGAATTGCAAGTTTAAGGCTTGCCTGGGCTATGGAGTGAGTTCAAGGCCAGCTTGCATAGTTGATTCAAAATTTTAAAAATGGAGACAAAAACAAGCTGGAGATGAGTTCAGTGGTAAAGTACTTGCCCAGGACGAGGCCCTAGGCTCAATATTTAATCCCCAGTACGGCAAAAGAAAAACAATATCAGACCTGAAATGTCAGTAGTCCCAAGTTTGAGAAACCCTGCCTCAGTCTGTTGGTTTCATCATCAGAATAGAAAATCGGGCTGTTTTCATTTTGGTAGGAAAAATATTGTGCAAGTTTCTGTGCATCATCTCTGCCCACTTAATGATTTGTTTCATGTTTTTTCCTTAAAAAATATGTTCATTCTTAGCATCAATACTTCATCTGCATTTATCAAATTTGATGTAAATATTTTCCCCAAAATATTATTGGTCTGTTAATTTTGAGTGAACACTTTAAACTCTTTTTTAAATTAAAAACAATCTAAACTAGCTTTTGTCCACCTTGAACTCTCTTTTTGGCCTCTTGCTGTTTGGGAATATTCTAGAACTGATCAAGCATCCTGGCCGATGGTCTACTTCTTAGCTAACTCTTTACAAAAGAACAGATGAACTGTCAGCAAATGTCTGTTCAGCCAAAAGACACAAAGCAAGTCAGACTGAATGGTGAGGAGCAAGAATGAGCCCCTCTGGAAACCCCACCCATCCCCGTGGGAAGCAGTGGCCACAATGAGTCCTGAGGGGATACTAAGAAACCTCTGACAGCCATGGGCAAGACTCTCTCCTTCTCAAGAAAGAAGCTGAGGGCAGGAGAGATGGCTCAGCGGTTAAGGCATTTGCCTCCAGTGCCTAAGGCCCAGGGCTCAATTCCCCAGGAACCACGTAAGCCAGACCCACAAGGTGGTGGCCCTGGTGTTCTCTCTCTCTCTCTCTCTCTCTCTCTCTCTCTCTCTCTCTCTCTCTCTGCATCTCTCTGCTTGAATAAATAAAATATTTTTAAAAAAAGAAAGAAAGCAGCTGAGGTGCTTCTGAGGATGGCTTCCTGAAGACATGTGTTAATGATGTTGGGGCCCCTGGCACCCACAATCCTGTTTAGACAGGCATTCTGTAATTCCCAAGACCAGCCATTTCAAATATGCCTCCCAAACTCAATGCATTCATTCATCATCCATGGAATAAGCAGTTGGGATGGTTAATTATGTTGACATGTTTTCTTACCCCAAATAAAACAGTTGATTCTTTACATTATTTTGGACTCTTTCTGGTTATTTAAATAGCACCCACTCATAATAAAAATGCAAGAAAGTACAAAGAGTAAGATAAACTATCCAATCTCAGTCACTCTGAAGCAAACCACTATTAGTATTTTGGAGAGCATCTTTCCAGACATTTCTCTACACATGCAAACAACCCACAGATATTACAATGTCAGGATGGTGCTCTGAGCACTCTTTGTGACTTCACTCGATGATATCTAAGTTAATAAACTGAGCTCTCAGTTAACAGTCATCTTATTGCCAGCATACAGTTCTTTTGTATAAATGTATCACAATATTCTTAGTCCCCAATTGTATAGCAGTGATAGTGTGTGCTGTTCACAAATGCTCATGAATCAAATATTCTTTTTTAAAAATATTTTTATTATTTATATACAAGCAGAGAGAGAGAGAGAGAGAGAGAGAGAGAGAGAGAGAGAGAAATGGGTATACCAGGGCCTCTTGCCACTGCAACCAAACTCCAGATGCATGTGCCACTCTGTGCATCTGGCTTTACGTGGGCAGTGAGGAATCAAACCTGGACCATCAGGCCTTGCAAGCAAGCATCCTTAACTGCTGAACCATCTCTCCACCCCAAATCAAGCATTCTTATACAGCATTCTTGTCTCACAAGAATTCTTGTAAGTGGAATGACTGTCACAAGCTTATTCTCATGCACAATATTGATCCTTATTGCAAGGAAAGAAAGTCTTCTTGACCACATGTAAAGATGAGTGGGAGAAATGTGAATTTTCAAGGATTTTATTTAAAACAACAGAAAGATTCAGGAAATTCAGGAAAAAGATCCAAAGAAGATGCAGGTTAAAGAAAGATGAAGACATCTTCATGAGAGTCCAGAAAAAAAGACGGTTCATTGAGTGATCTGGAATTACAAGCTGTGTAATCTTGGACAAATTAATGCAAAGAATTTTTAGGTACATGAAATAAAATCCTGCTGGCAAAACACAATGCATGATGCCTGGTTCACAGATGTGTCCTGCTATATTTTTTAAAAAGAAATTTATAGGTGGTTCACTTGTTTGACATTGCACTTTTAAAAGGTAGAACTAGCCAGAATATTCCTTTTGTGTTTTATTGTTTTACAGATCTATGAATTTTCTATGCTAATAAACACTAAGGCATGGTTTTCCAGACAGAGAAGAAGATGTGTGGAAATGAAATAAGACCATAGGAGCCCTTGCTCCCACACGGGGCTGAGAACAGTCCAGCAGGTTAACATCTTTGCAGGTTTCTTGTTCTCCACTATTTCATTCCCCTCTAAATTTTCCTTATTTTTCATGGCATTAGCTCAGGGCTTCCTTTAGTGCCTCATGGCCCAGGTTTGATTCCCCACTGTCCATGTAAATTTGTACCCACAATTTTGGCAATTTTTCTGTTGCATGTGACATTAACCTGAATGCCTCCCTCTTCTGAACTAATGAAGTTCCTGAACTAATGAAGTTCCTCCAGGAGCCAGCAACAGGCAGCCCCTGGCCTGTCCCCCTCTAAAGGAGCACCTTGGTCTCTAGCTTCTAGATTCAACCCTGGCACCTTTAAAACTACCTTG